>OX101785.1:20939978-21072478 GCA_944452715.1 Ophion slaviceki | reverse complement strand
AGAAAAAAAAATATCGTTTCGTGATTTCGTGCACAAACCCGTTGGAGAGTCCGAAGGTGCACCCACATCTCTATAGGGATTCGTTAGGGACTGGACAATTGGATTCTGCACTGTTCCCCGATGAACGCTGTTTGAGAATTCTTACCACGTTCGAATCGAAAACATGTAAAAAGTCACGAGAAAAAGCTCCGCGGTTTGAAACATAACCTCCATGCTTCGTGAGCGTGTACGTGTGTGATGATATGATGTCAAAGTGCAGTAAAATTAATAACAAACAATAATTACAGTGGATTTTCAGTGATGTGATGCCATCCAATTTTAAAGATATACTTTTTAAGCGATTTATTAAGATTCTTTTTTAAGATGACATTTATAGTTTTTTTCGATCCACTCATTTTGCATATCTATATATTTTATTTAAAAAATTCAACGTACAGTATGCGATGCGATTAATCAAAAATCGTATGGCATGTGTTCGACAATGTGGAAATCCTTTACAATTCTTGCATTCCAATTGAGAATCCTGATGAGAATCTAATGATGACGTTCAAGTTTGCATCGTTTGAATGCAACGATTTTTTCGATCATTTACCATTCCTTCATTTTTATGCTTACCTAAGGCCTTCTTTTTTGCAAACCGAAATCGTAAATGTCTAATAAGAATACGTAAAAACATTTGAGTGATTTTTACAGCCGCAAAAAACATCGAAGAATTAAAAGGAATTGATATTCGTTGCGTTCCAACGATGCAAACTTGAACATCATCTCTAATGTACAAGCGTGACGTTTTAGTATACGGACCCAATGTGATAACCTATTGGATCCCTATCAGAAAGATGGAACAAGTGTGGGAATCCAATTCGATCGCCACAATTTCTGCACAGGAACTTTGATCCCATTGGGAAAAACTTTTTAACTGACTCATTTCGTTAGAACTAGTTTCTCTTGGTTAAGACGAGTTTTTACCAACATCCAAATATATCCATCAGCAAATTTCGGTTTTCACTCGGAAAAACTAGTTGTAACGAAGGCGTTTAGTAAGAATTAGGTTTTACTTGGGAAAACGCATTGAAACGGACAACGGGTTTTAACTTTACCATATATATTATGTTTTTTTTCCCAAATCAAATTCTTTTGCGGGATACATATTCTTTTGCTTCATGAATCACCATGATTTCGTTTTAGCACCCACTGTAGAGATAACACAACGATCCGCATTGGAAATGAGGCAAAGGGGAACAAGAGTGATCTTGACAGCATCGGGAGACAAATCGAAAAATGGGTAAAAAATAAACGACGCGTCGTTGAGTCGCCGAGCTGGACCGGGATCGACGTGCTCCGTTGTGACGGCGTGGAAAAAGCGAGTGATGAAGGGGTCGAGGGATTATACGCGTCTTAAATGACGACAGTATAAAACGAGCGCCGAGATGACGCCGATGCCGAGTTGTCCTAATGGACATCAATCCACAGCCTTGTTTTGTTACGCATCACGAGAAGTTCGAGAACTGAAGCCTCGATATAGGGAGGCGGTGCATAGAGAACCATGTGAAATGTCATCCTGGCCAACCGATCGGATATTCATGATTCGGAGCTATCTAGCGAGTGGATTATTCAATCTCCTCTGTCTAGTCGGCAAAGACCGACGGGCGAGGTAAATTTGAGAAGCCCGTTACCATCTTTAGATTACCTTCTCAGATACATTTTTTTACACTTCTGATATTCTCACGTTTGGTGATCATCCTCGGTAAGAAAACATCAAAGTGAGAGCAGGACGAACGGTTACCGAGCCAATGTTAATGCATTTCTTCCATCATCTTGCGATACGGCAATGCAGATACCAAAATTCAAGCCGATAAAATTACGTACAGAGAAAGACAGATCAAGTTTCGAAAGAAGAGCTTAGAAAGTCAACAATACGTTTGTTGATTGCAATAAAGTTGTATTTGCAGTAAGGGTAAACATTCTTGAGAGAATGAACATTTTCAAAGCACATCCGTTTTTTTGTAGAAAGACTGGTGTAGGTACATCAAGAACGTTTAAGTAGAAATTACCGAGCTTTTTTTGCCGGACATATACCAAGTGTAAAAGTATGAAACAGGAATTTCCCTATAGATGGTCCTAGCCATCAGTTTAGGGACCGTAAGACCGCTTTTGCAGCGCCATCATCTCCCTCTAACATCTGACGAAGGTTTTTAACACACAACAACCCAAGTTCCCTACACCGGTATATTTGCCTATAACCTTAAACATGTCGACTTTTGTGCTTACGAACTACGATTTGCGGACAGCATTGGTTTTCTGTTATCATTTGAAGAAAACTGCTGCAGAATCGCATCGAATGCTTGTCGAAGCTTATGGTGACCATGCTCTTGGTAAACCACAGTGTTTCGAGTGGTTCAAAAAATTCAAACGTGGTGATTTTGACGTGAGAAACAAAGAGCGTGGGAAACCACCGAAAAAGTTCGCAGACAACGAATTGCAAGCCTTATTGGATGAAGACGATACTCAAAGTCAACGAGAACTCGCGGATCAATTGAATGTGATGCAGAAAGCCGTCTTCATTCGTTTGACAGACCGGAATATGGAAAAAGGCAACACAAAGTCATTTTGCTCCATGATAATGCTCCATCACACACAGCAAAACGGGTCAGGGAAACGATCGAGGCGTTCAGTTGGGAAATACTAGCGCATGCAGCTTATTCTCCAGACTTGGCTCCGTCCGATTATCATCTATTCGCATCAATGCGACACGCTCTCGCTAAACAACGCTTCAATTCGTATGAAAATGTACGAAAATGGCTCGATAACTGGTTCGCTTCAAAAGAAGAACTGTTTTTTTTGGCGTGGCATTCATAAACTGCCAGAGAGGTGGGAAATATGTATAAATAGTACTGGAGATTATTTTGAATAAAATATTTTTTATCATTTTCAAACAACAGACGTGTAATTTTTACAAAAAATTCCGGTTTGATACTTCTACACCTCTTATATGAGAGAAGTGAACGGTTGGCATATTGCACTTGTTTTCCTTTACAGAGATGTCCATGTCCCCATTTACTGATGAATTATAGAGGGCCAAGGGTCAAATGCAGGCGTCCAGTTCCCCCACAATTAAATACCGGTGCCACGTTAGCATCGTTGGGATGCAATGATTTTTTTGTTCCATTTTACTTCTACTTTTTTTCCATTTCTACTCAATATCTTTCTTATAGATTTGCATCGTTGTTCTCCAATGAGGATTCTTAAAAAGCGTTTGAGTAATTTTCGTAGCGTACATCCGTCAAAAACTGAACGTAACTGGGCTATTGAACGAAATTAGTTTGTATTGCATTCCAACGATGTTTCAAACTTCAACATCATTAATCGATGTGGCAACAGAAGGTTTGAATTCGTCGGATGCATGATCTCTGATGTTGATCTTTGCATTCATAGAACGCAACGAAATTACTTTAATCATTTTTGTCACCTTATTTTTATCGATCTCCATCATTTTTTGTAGATTTAGGTTTTAGACCTCTAAGTGGGCAGCCCAACAAATTATTGAGTGATTTTCGTATCTCAAATATACCAAAAGAAAACTGATAAATTAAAAAACAAAATGTTCATTGCATCCAAATGGCGCAAACCGTAAGCTCGTTTTCGGCTTATGTGAATAGCAAAAACAGCTGCTCGATAAGAATCCCGAAGCTCTTCAAAGCGGTATGGGATGACACACAGTGTAGTCGAGAGGTTTTTAGAACCGCAAACCCCCGAACAGCCGAACGTGCGATAAGCACGAGCAAAAATCAATGAACTCTATATTCATTGTCCCCTCGGGTGAGAGGGAAAGATACTTTTGTTGAATAGAGCAAAAATATTATGCTCGCTGAATTACCAGCCCTAAATCTTCCGAAAGCCTCTTGCAGGATCCCATCCGCCTCCTTTAGCACTTCAAGATTTCAACGGCGAGGCGATAATCTACATAAATGTTTTGACAACGAAATGGGCGAACTCGACGCCTTCGTAAACCATTGAGCTCGTCCTCTTATCGGAAAAACCACAAGATTTCTCTCGAATGGCGATACAAAAAGATGGTAAAGTTGGCTAAACTTTAGATGGATCCATCCGCGTAGAAATTTGAGTCGCGAAAAAGTACTGCCCCTGATCTGCCTTCCCTGCACAATATCAGGCTCTGGTCAACCCTTCCACCCTGGAATAGGTTCGTAATGTAACGGGTCTAAGGCTAGGTCCCGATCCGCCGTTCCCTTTCTGGGGAACTGATCAGGAACGGGTCGGAGAACAAGCGATAAATGTCCAGGACAGTTGTAGGGGATAGATCGGGAAATAACCAGGAACAAACGAGGAAATAAAAAATGACGTTTCCGCGTTTTTGGAATCCTTGAGGATGTGAAATTGGGAGTGTATTCAATTTAGTATTTCGACAACATATTGTTTGTTGGTTATCTACTTGCTAAGATAGTATATAAGTGTATACATACGCTTGCTCGCATTTCCTGATAGGCAAAAAGACAGAAACACGTACACAGATCACTATCCGAGCGAAAAATTCCTAGAGTGCAAAGGGTTACTTTACAAGTAACACTTACAAGTAGCACTTCTGTACGTGGTACAACTTACAGGACGAACTTTTATCCTCGTACGATGGTACCTTGCTTACGTGAAGCGCTTCGCTTGTAGCCACCTGGCGGATTGTTGGCGAAATACATGTAGGTCTTCCTGGCCAGAACATTGATATTTTCCAACATAGCGACAGGGCATTCAAAAAACCACGAATCACCTGCTTTACTTTTTTGCCTCATAAAATAATTTGGCTGTTCTTTATGCTCAAATCATTAGTTATCGTAATCCCGGTATTTATGATAAACATTGTTATCCTTGTCGATTATCATTGATGACATGAAAGCTTTTAATGATGAATAAAATTACACCAAATGTATTAGTTTCATCCTAATCAATTATAAATATCTTTGACGAGGCGAAAAGCAAAGTAGCTTTTCTTTAGTTCTTAAAGACAGGCTCCACTTTCCAGAACATGTTAATGTTCTGGCCGGGTAGAGATTACGTGAAAATGTACTTGCTCGCAATGTATTTCGGCCAGAAGATTGTAATTTCCAAACATAGAGGGTAAGCCGTAAAAAATGATTTTGCGATCTTCCCGGTTTGATCCATGGGAGGGCCCGGTCAGGTAAATCAGACAAGGCAAGTCTGGTCAGGGCCGAACACAAAGTAGGAAACGCCCGGTCACATTTTTGCACGGGCAGTATAGCGCGGGAGAGTAACTAAAATTGAAAAAAAAAATAGTGGGGGGCGTGCGGCTTCAACACTCTCTGAGGGCCAACTCTTGGAGGGTTATTGAAAGAGAGTTTTACTGATTTTCCGATGGTAAGCAACTGAAACTCAGTGAACTATAGTCACCTGTACCGACACAGGTTTTCCTCAGTTTCCCTGTGCCCTCGTGCAAATGCGATGCAATAATGCGTTAGGAAAGAATAGCTGTGGGCAACACTCTGGGCCAGTCTCACAAAAACCGCAAAGAATAAAATGACAAGTGTGGTGTAGAGAAAGCGGTAGGGTCGTAAAAGCCCGCAAGCTCCCACGAAAAAAAACACGAAAATGGCTGTAAAAAAGTGACGTTGCATTTTTTTTATTATGAATGCGTCGCAGGCGGTTAAAATAGTTTCTAATGCAAATAGTGCAACTGGATCATCAAAAATGGAGATCCGTAAGGTCTGTGTGAAACGCTTGGCATAATAAATGGAAGTTTAATACTGAAAGGCTATTAAGGTTGAAACTCTAGAGACATGGAGCAAACTTCACGTGCGAGAATGGACTCGAGAACCACGAGGGACGCACTCCGAAATAGTTCAGCAGTTTTCGAATGTTGGAATGTGGGGATGGGAGGTTGGAGGGATGTGATAGCAAGAAAGAGAGAAGGCGGGAGAGAGAAAGAAAAAGCGATAACCTTTTTGAGGCCTAACTAGAGAAAGGAAGATCTTAAGGTAAGTTCGGATAATTTAAAACTAAATAAGTCTAAGCTTAGGGTATAAAGTAGGTGCTCTAAAGGCGACAACCAAAGTTTCTATAATTTTTGCGGGTAAGTATTACTTTCATTACTTACGATAGACTCGATCTTCGTTTTTTTTTTCAATTTTTTAAATAACATTGCGATAATAGGTCGGAATTAGACATGTTTATTCACTGGTACTGTATTCTAACCTCTTTTCAGTGAATGGACATTATTGGCTCTGTTCTGATACCTAACTCTCAAAGAAAAGTGAAAGACTTGCTCATCGGCTGAAAATGCATAATTAATTACTGTTAAAAATTGATACTGTACATTTCATAAACTGTTGTCATCAAATCATTCTATTTTTTTAATTGTGACAAAATTAAATTTTTATTTCTTTGTCAAAATGTACTTTGGTAGTTTTTCGAGAATGTCACGTGAAAAGGCAAAAAAAAGCCTTGTTTATTTACTACGAAACCTTGATGACAAAAATAATAATCGTATGTATAAGAATATTATAAGTTTTGTGCAGCACAGTGATCTTCAAGTCCAGCATTTTATAAAAATAAATAATAAGTCGTTATCCTTTACAGCACTCATCTACACGTGTCCATTTACTGGCGGTCGAGAGTCCATTTACTGGTAATTTCGTCCATTCATTGGCGATTTAGTCATTTCGCTACTGATTCATCAATTCCTCCAATGTTATTTGTTGCAATTACTTAGAATATTTTTAGGATTCCTTAGCGATAAAAACAATTGTTTCGAAAATATTTCCGTTTTACAGTCCATCTGAATCCTACAGTGTTGCTATCCGTCCATCTACTGGTTGCTTTTACACTAATGCCCTTCAATAATCGACTGTAAAAACTGAAACAAAAAGTAAATAATTATTGTTAAAAAAAAAGGTTTCGTTCAAACTATATTCACATACAGAAGTAAATTGTAAAATAAAATCTCAATAATTATTGATATAAAAATAATTTATAACATTGAGTAAATCTTATAATGAAAATTTATAATTTTTTTACTTATTATACAAATGATCATTACAAAAAAAAATTCGAACGGCCATGTGAATCAGAGTTGAAAAAAAAATGCAACCGATGGTTTTGGCATTTGTCGTTTTATTATCGTCTGTGACGTACGGACGCACCACATCGAGGCATTTGTCACTACGGTCACGAAAAGAATATCGATTCGTGACCGCGTGTATTTGTCAAAGGGAGAATACATCAGACAGAAACACGCGTCACCTATTAATATGGGACAACGAGAACAAAAGTTATACATGCCGCAGGAAAATCTCGTTAATGCGAGCGTACGATGTCTGGCACGGACACATAAAGGATGGTAGGGATGCGGCAGCGGATCCGTATAGAGGCGAGCTTGGACGAGGCGAACAAGCCTATAAAGTTCATTGAGAGCGTGAACGTTTAAGCTCGAAGCGTTGCGAGAGTAGCCTACAACGGAAAACTCGTTTGGCATGCAAAGCCCGGTTGATGGGAAAGCCCGCTCTTTCACTCCCATATATTCATCTACGTACGTCGCAAGCACACACAGACACACACACACATTCATATATGCAGGCGATAGATAGTCCAGAAACAAGCATTTAATTCTGCAGAGATGTACACGACCATGATTGAGTGTGGTTGAGTGAAACACACATGCGCGTAATATAGATCAGTTTTGAAAGCGAGAGGAAGAGAGACAGAGGGAGAGAGAGAGAGAGAGAGAGAGAGAGAGAGAGAGAGAGAGAGAGAGAAGTATTGGGTATTTTTATACGTGAGCTTCAAAGTACGATGACGTAATACAACCCATAGAGGGTATAAAGCTACACGGTGGTCGTACAATGTTGCGAAAAACGACTACGAGCTTTCTCGTACCTCCATTGCCTCAAAAATGAAATTTATAGAGGACTGCCTCGCCCTGGTCCGTTCTTTATCGAGAATTTGAAAAATCGACTATAACCGAAGCTCTTCTCGTAAAAAAAGGTTCCTGTGTATACCGGATCGTAAAAAACTGCCAGTTTGCTCGTTTTACGAGCTGACATTCCAGTATTGTTGTCTAGAAATTTGAGAAAATCATTTTTTTTTATTTTTTTTTTTTCATTATTTTACAGAACTTTCTGAATCTGTGAAAACCGTTTTATACACATAAAATTAGCCAAGTTATAGAAATCACAAGGAGTGCACTCCGGAAGCGGTCGAGACGCAGCAACTTTAACCCTACCTTGACACACTGAGTTATTTTGACCCGGACGAATTTGAAATGAAATGCTTACTTTCCAAAAATTTCAAGTTTTCAATAATATTTTACACTTCAATTTTATACTTTTCGAATTTCAATTATGTAGACATATTGAGGAATGTTTAGAGTGTAACCCTGATTTTTGTAAATAAAAACCGACCGAAGGGTTGTTAATGGCAGGTGGATGAAGTACCATCCGGGTCATATTGATCCAGTGTGTAAAAATCGTGCCCAAATATAAGCGTCAACGAAGGGTTTAAGGGGCTAGGCCACTCTAGAATTTGAGAAAAATCGATTTTTTTTAATGGCCCAAAGGACCTCAAAAATGATGTCCCAAAAGATTATGGCCGGGAAAAATCTCTAAGTACTCGGTTTTCGAATTTTAGTACAAGGTCGCCTGGTCCGCAGCGAGAATACTCAACATTTCAAACGCGTTTATCTCAAAATTGCATTTTTAAATTGGCCGGAAACATAACTCAAACAATTTTCAACCGATTCACCTGAAATGTTGAATATATCTTGAAAAATACATTGTCTATGGTAGTACGTAGGATTTTTTTTATATTGAATAGTTCATTTGTTATTAACAATTATCTGACGATTTTTTAGGCAAATTTTTCACTTTCCACTTTAGAAGTGCGCCATTTGGCCAAAAATAAATATATCGAAAAAATCCTACGTACTTCTATAGCAGTTATTATATAATATCGAAAAAAAATCATTGGCTCATTATAATTCAAAAATTACAGGAGCTGTTTGTCCGGACGTGGACCCTGGAAAAAACGGAGACGTTGTCGCAAAAACGCTGCACAGCCGCCATTTTGAAATTAATCGCTTCAAAAAAATGATTGCATACGACGGAGGACCCATAAGTTCCGGGAATTACGCTGTAGTGGGGAGGGAGAGTGGGGGAACCTATTCTTTGACCACATGTCCGTTAGTGTCACGCCACCTGCGTCAGTGTGCAAATTTGTGTCGCTGTAAGTGCATTGGTTCGGCTGTAAGATTTTTTTTAGTAAAACAACTGTTTACATTTCGGCGAAAACGTAATGGCAGATTGTCGAGAACAACGCGCGGCTGTGAAATTTTGTTTCCTGGTGGGGAAATCGGCCGCGGAATCTATTGTTTCCGCCGCCATGACACCGATTGTCCACCCCCCATACTCGCCGGATCTAGGCCCTGTGACTTCTTTTTGTTCCCCAGACTCAAAAGGAATATGAAAGGAAAGCGTTTTGCCACTGTGGAGGAGGTGAAACAAAAATCGCTGGAAGGCTTAAAGGACATCCCGATCAGTGAATTTAAAAACTGTTTTGAACAATAGAAGAACGCTTGGAGAAGTGTGTTGTGGTCAATGGCGAATACTTTGAAGGTGATCAAAATTTGGTATAAAAATATTGAGAAATAAAGAAGTTATGACGAAATTCCCGTTTTTTTTGGGTCCCCCCTCGTACAGTCACTGATATGTATGATAAACACCCTTTTTTGTGATCTCGATTTATTTTGTAGTTTAAAAAAAACCCAAAACCCTATTTTTTCGGCTTCTGGAGTGACCTAAAGGTCGTCGCTCACTTATCAACCCGGCACCCGATCAACACCGCCTCGCCTCGAGCGGTTGTCATTTCTTAGATGGGCTTTCCATACATATGCGCTCACTTGTCAACTCCGTAGCATCACCGGATCGGCTCGCTCGCAAGAGTTGACAAGTGAGCGCATATGTATGGAAAGGCCATCTAAGAAATGACAACCGCTCGAGGCGAGGCGGTGCTGATCGGGTGCCGGGTTGATAAGTGAGCGACGACCTTAAGGCCTTAACGCGTTTTTTTCCAAACTATGGTTTGAAATTGGTAACCGCCATATCTCGATAACTTGCAGTAGACTGTTTTTCAATGCTGGGAGCAGAACTGGGTCGAAGTATGTTTTTATATGACTCGTACAATGGTCAAAGAAATAGGAAAAATTGATAATCGAAGTTTAGCATACCGCCAGTTTGAATTTTTTTGCTCAATCTGGTACCAAACATCACAACACTCATACGGACTAAGCATATGATTGTTTTTTTTTCCAGATTCATACAACGTTCACACCACTGGTCACCAATTGGGGGCGTTTTCCGCGCACCTTTGTAAACGTACAAAACTACATGATGATAAATGTTGTACATTCGTACATCTTCTTGAAGGATCAATAAACATGTGTATTTATTTTTTGAGTTATTTTTTAAGTAGTTCCATCTTAAAAATCACCGCCAAGAAAGAAAACGCTCTAGAGAACAATACTGCCTCAACACCATAATGTCAAGCCATCGTGGCATCCCCACAGGTGTATCACTTTTGAGGTAAATTCATGAACTCTAAGTTCCAATACGTGATTCCCAAACGCTCTGAATCCATTGGACTTCCAATACGAGCAGCATTCTACAGTGGATGGATTAGTATCCATCGGCGGTGATTGGAGAATGTTGATGATGAATGACCCATAGCCGTATACGATGATGTGAAAATTTTATCCCCGTTTCATCTTTCGACATACAGTCGTGAAGCTCAACTGCGGCCGACCGCGTGGCTTGTGTGGCAAAAAAAACAATTCCACGGATTTAAAAAAAAAACGCAAAGTATGTACATCGTGTTTTGTCTATCCGTGAGTAAAATAGATCAATACTAAAATGTGACTATTGTTTCATGCCCATTTCACTTTGTTTTATTCATATTTGCTCGAATGTATTCCAATCATTTTCCGGTCAGGTTTAATGAAAACGTCAAGTGGCGCAAAGGTGCAAGCGAGCATGTGCCTGCTATGCCCTGTACAGGAGATGGCTATGGGAAATAAAGTTGATACTTTATTCAAACAATTTCCCTATTTTTTAATATTTATTGTAGAAAATCGAGCATGTGCCTGTTTTGCTCCGATGACAGATAACAATGTGAAATTAAGATGATAATAGAAGCAAGAAGATGACTATGTGGCTTTAATTTAATAATTTTCCCATTTGTTTATCTATGTCGGAACTCACCAAAACGCTATTATTTGTTACAACTATGTTTTTTTACATGTTTGAAAATGACATTGTTACCTTCTTATAACGACATTCACTATTATTTTCAGATAGTAAATATATATAAAAATGAGACACAATAAGCTTCATGGAATGAGAGACTTAAGAAGGATTTGAAAACTAAGGAAAAGCCAAAAATATCAAAAAAGAAACAAACTACAGACAAGGAACATTACTTGTGCATTATATGCAACGAACCATATATAGATCCTCCTACCGAAGACTGAATTCAATACAATGACTGTCAAATGTGGGCCCATGATGCATGCACTGCTTACCCTGGTGTTGAATCATTTGACTGTGATGATTGCCAACAAAATGATGTTTACTAACTGGTAAGAAGACACGTTAAGTTCTTGTTCTTTTATGATAATAATAATTATTTGTCTGCAATAAAATATGTGGGTACATTCATAGTCCCCCCCCCCCCCTACGATTCTCTATTTTCCTCTTATTTATGCCTAATCTCGGGAAAAAATACAAGGTGCTCGCTTTGCCCAGAAGCCGTGTCCGCTTTAGGCTACCCCCCTTGGCAAAGCGGGTATTTCTTTAAGTTTTAAAATTGGTTTCATTATTTATATTTTGAAGATTTACCAGAAATGTGTGAATGTACTACGATAAACCAGAAATGTGTGAAACTACGATAAACTTAGCACCCAATAGCGAAAAAATTGTTTGAATTTGACATTTCATTACTGCTTTTTTTATTTCCCTTAGAGTTCCGACTTTGGAACTTTGGACTCCCCCCCCCCCCCCCACCCCTACGACATTTCGATTAATCCCTACGGGTAGAGTCGTTTTAGCACGTTGATTTCGTTTTAAAAACTCGTTAAGTTACACTCAAAGAACGGGTGTACGTGCTGGCAGGAAAACGAATGTCGATCACGGAGATACGAAAACGTGAAAAAAGCATGGATGTAATAGGCAAGGAAATCTACGAACAGCTGTGGTCGCGTTTATTACGCAAGGCAGAGTAGACTTACCTAAAGAGTTGGGTGGCGGGAATTGGAAAAATTCGCCGCCGCTGCTTTAAGTGGTACGTACGAAAAGATAGTTCTTTTGAAGAATAGCATAAATTTAGATAACCAGAAGAACCGCGTTTTCGTTTGGCGCCGTGATACTTTTGGATGTTGCCCCCGATTCGTATCGGCTGAGTTGTCCTCAATCGTGCCGATAGTTTTTAAGCGTAATGGCACGATTATTCAAGGTGGAACTAATTCCGCGCGGGCACAATGACATTGTACAGAAAAATGTTAGAAAATGTATGTGCAATGCAAGATAGAACTAAACTAGTTTAGCAATACTAAAGAAGGAAAACTATATATCGATAGAGTCTGCATAAGCTTGGAATTTCGAAAATACGATTCTTATTGTATAGTTTTATATTCTAGGGTCTTCACTTTAATGTGCAATGAAGGTGTTGTAAAAATTTCAACAATTTGCACGATGTGGAAGTTTGCATCGTTGGAATGCCACGAAACGAATTATTTTAAATTGGAAAACAACTTTTTTGGCCAATATGGTCGGTGAAAATCACGTAAACATTTTTACGTATTCTCATTAGAAATTTGCGAGCATAATAGGCAAAATAAAGATAAAAATAAAAAACAGAATTAAAAAATCGTTGCATTCCAACGATGTGAACTTCAACGTCATACAATTGGCCGAGTTATGACGATTTATGTAAAGGGTCAGATTGTCCACTGCTCTACGGCGAACTTTTTTGTCTTGCGTTTTTCTCGAAACTGTTTCATAAAAAAATTCGTCCGATTCGTATGACGAAACTATTATTTTTACATGTTTGTCCATTTGTTGATGATAAATTATTGCAGTTGTTTTTTGGTCGAAAATCGAACTTTTTTTTATTATCCAGGAGCCAAGTCTGGTGAATAAGTCGACCATGGGAGAACTTTCCAGCCCAACGAATCTAAAGCGTCTCTAGTCACATTTGCTGTGTGTTGTCTGGCATTGTCAGGCAGCAATATGACCGGCCTAGCTCCTTTGCCTGTGTAAGGTCGTTTCGAATCTTGCCGAGCTTGTTTAAACGACTGGAAAATCTTGTTAGGTAACTCCTAATGTAATAGCGAGCTCCGATTGCGTTAGGCAAGGATCTTCGTCCAGCAACTGCTCCAAATCCTCGTCTTCAAATGTTGTTAGCCGTTCTACTCTCTCGCCATCCTCGAGATCGAAATTGCCACTCCGGAACCTTTGAAACCACTTCTTCGCGGTACTGATGAATACGGCATCTTCCCCCAATGCCTGACAATCATCTCCTTGCCTCGGAAGTATTTTTTTCCATTCCAACGCGAAAAGCATGCAGTGCCTAATATGCGCGTTATTGCAATTCATTTTGCTCACTGTGCTTACGATGCATATTTCGAGGTTATGTTAAGCCGTTGGTCCGGAAAAATAATCTACTAGGTTGGTTGACGCCAGACCTGGAGGGAAAATTATTTCGTTCAAAGATCCAATATCTACAGCTTGTTCTTATCCTCTCGCCGCCAACTCATTTGCAAACCCAATACATATTCAACAGTCCTAAATGCTCTGTCATCTTTTTTCTCTATTACAATTACGATTTACAACAAGTCTGGTACAACTGCGGAACATTCCCAAATCGTACCTTTGGATTATATGTCTTCAATGGGATGCAAAATACGCGTGTCAACGATTTCTTTGTTTTGTGTTCCCGTCATACAACAAAAAAGAACCACCAACGCTAATCATTTCGTTCCCAATTTTACGGTATTTGCCAACAACACGAAAAGTCCTCAGGTGGAAGGGTTCGGGCAAGTTTACTCGGAAGGTTGAGTGAGTTCTGCGCACATCGGGACGGAATCCTGCCGGGTAATACCCGAAGAAAAACCTGGTCATGTTATATGCCGTACCATATGTATGCACCCTAGAGCAACTGGGTGAACTTCCACCTGCCAGGTAACTCGACAACAGGATGCTTGTATAGTCTAAGTATACATGTACTCGCAAGCACTCATATAGCATCATCGGGAGAAGTGGAAAACGTACATACGTGTTTGAAGCGACCTCCGCGGCCACCCTCGCACTCGTGGGTGTGCGCGTGTGTGTCTAGTACGTACACGTGTGGCAGGGCTGCCGTCCTACCTGCCGCCTCTCTGGATGATCAATAACTCGAACTCTACGCTCTAGTCCTCTCAAGAGGGAACTACGTAGCTATCGGTCCTGCAAGTTCTCTCTCTCTCTCTCTCTCTCTCTCTCTCTCTCCCTCTCTCTCTCTCTCTCACTCTCACTCCACCTTTTTCTCGCGGTCTGGCGCCTAACGTACTTTTCACATTTAGTTGTGGCCTGTTCTCCTTCTGGCGTCGCGTCATCGGCGAAAAAGCTTCGCCAATGTCTGGCAGCGGCAACATCAAGGTGCAGAAGTAAAAGGGTTTCGGCGATCTGAACGCACGCAGCTCTTCCACTTCGCGGGTGAGCCTCGTTCCGTCGAGTTTTATATACGAGCGAGCTTGCAAGACGCTTTGCCATATATTTATTTTGCGTGGAACACGCGAACAAACGAACCAGACAACCCGGCCAGCACTTGAGAGCTTTCGCACATATAGGTCTCCTTCCATCGTGTGTGCGTTCGCATCTCGCGCTGCCTCTCTCTCTCTCTCTCTCTCTCTCTCTCTCTCTCTCTCGCCCCTACCCCTCCGCGCCACTTTTCTGTCTCACTACCTTCGTACTCCGTGGAACGATCTTTCCGGCAGGACTCCTCAAAGCCTCTCGAGGAAACACCAGCTCCGCGTGTACTCACGTCGAGGAAAAATTGGAGAAAAATCGTCCGAGCCCTCAAATATACGCGTGTCTCGTGGAGTGAGAAAATGCTCAAAAGGCAACTCACACGAGACGTACGAGTTATTGAAGAACGAAAAAAATGTTCTTGAAAGGGAGGGAGAGAGAGAGAGAGAGAGAGAGAGAGAGAGAGAGAGAGAGGGCGAGAGAGAGCTTTTCCATTTACTTTTCGCATCAAAGCCTCAGTTTTTATGCTCTCAATGAGGTATGGCAAGAATTCCGGGACAGCCGAGACTTCTTATTACGTTTCTATCGCATTTTTCATGCTTTACGTTTCTTTCGAGGACGAGAGTTCGATTCATGGCGAAAAGTGGCGAATAAATGAACTATCAATTTTTTACGAATTTTTTCGCCAGCGAGCATCCTCGATGAACTTTGTTTGCGATCAAAGTGGAACTGCATTGCAATCTTGACGAGATTCGAGACGAGAATTGACGAAATTTTATAAGATGGTGCATTACAATTGAGGTCACTCACAGTATCGGCGAAAACTACACTGTTCAAACTTTCGATCCAGATGAAAAGTTTCAGATCGCGGCCGTTAAATTGCGCGAGAGAATGTTCGGGGTAGCATCCGCAAGATAAAAAACAAACAAGTTGCATTATGCTTGTATTTTTATTCCTTGGCACCTTTTTTTACTCAGTAAGTGAAAACGTGCTCGTTTTTTTGCGATCCTCTTGCTTTAAGGGGTTGGGCCACTCTAGAGGCCGAAAAAATAGGTTTTATGGGGATTTTTTTCAGAAAAACTACAAAATAAATCGAGATTACAAAAAAGGGCGTTTATCATACAAGTTTATCATACGATTTTTTAGGCAAATTTTACACTTTCCAAAAATTTGCCTGAAAAATCCTCAAATAATTGTTAATAACAAATGAACTATGCAATATAAAAAAAATCGTACGTACTTCTATAGACAATGTATTTTTTAAGATATATTCAACATTTGAAGTGAATCGGGTGAAAATTGTCTGAGTTATGTTTCCGGCCAACTTAAAAAATGCTGTTTTGAGATAAACGCTGCACAGCCGCCATTTTGAAATTAATCGCTTCAAAAAAATTATTGTATACAGCCACTGATATGGATGATAAACACCCTTTTTTGTAATCCCGATTGATTTTGTAGTTTTTCTAAAAAAAATCTCCAAAAAGCCTATTTTTCGGCCTCTAGAGTGGCCTAAGGCCTTAATAAACTCGCGCATCATTTTTTTGGAAAATGGCAACTTTTGTTTAAAGGGCCTCGACGAGGTCGAATTTTACCTTCAATTTTCGTTCCTGATTTTACATGACAATGTTATTCAACTTTTCGTAAAGCAGTCCACTCTTTGGAAAATGCACTGTCCCTCAAGAACTATGAGATTAAAAATAAAATATCTAGTTTAAAAAAAAACCGACTTTAAAAAAAGTTTAAATAGTTTTTTCTCACTCCTTCTGATCGAAAAACCGCAAAGAGTGTCTCCAAACGTCTGATCACTGGTATGCATATGCCGAAGCTTTTCTCACATGCTTTCTACGCGCCATAGATAAAAGTTTTTCCGAAAAGCTGCCGATCGAAGATCCTTCATGCCGATTTTCATTACAAAACAACGCAATTCTTCTGAACACATACTGTGGTGGAAAAAAAATACCGGACATAGTTGTCTTCCGCGAGTAACGCGTCAGCCAATCTCATGGCATGACGTACGAGTGGAAAAAAGAACTGGGCTATCGAGGATTCCCCGTTGCTTCGGTGTCTGCGTCTTTTCGCGTCACGATAAGCAAATTCATTCGTCCTCGTTTCGAAGTACCGGCATGACTTAAAAATCGTTTGGCGAATACCAACCGCCTGCACGGTGCGGCAGTTTAGGCGCGGGTAGCACTTTTTCTCCTTCGCTCGCCGGAATACACAGGCAGAGATATGAGGGCATGTTTGATTAGCGCCGCGTTATCAGTCTTGGGGCCATGTAAAATTTTCGCGATTACGAGAAGCGGAGAAAGGGCCCTGGCCCTTGTCCTATTTCGCATTGCTGAGTGAGAGTTTTGCGAGCAGTTGAGCCTGGCGAGAATGCGAGAGCTCGTAAATTTCGAACTCTTCCTAACACGAGGAGAGAAACTACGGGCGTTGTTTTTACGAGCGTTCGACGAATATGAAGGAGGCCACCCTAATGTGGGTTTCCTGCCTCAGAGCCGAATTATGCGAATCGGCGAGATAACATCCGAAAAGCGGGTGTCGTAGTCGTTGTCGACGTCGCTTCGAGTTGCCCAAATATACTCGAGGCATACCTCAAGGCATGGAGGTTGCAATTATTTGCACCTCCGTGTCTTGAGTTCGGTTTCCTCAAGAGCGGCTACGAGACGAGAAACAAATCAACGATCCTTTTTATTCGGAGTCACGTTTTTTCGAGATCGGATTATCGTGAAAGATATTTCTTGACCGGATGACTGCGAGGGCTCAAAACCCGATTCAACTTCCTGCTTGGTTCAAGCCGGAAAAATTAACGGATTCAAAATCATCTTGTACCCGCATCACATTTTTTATGAAATTTCAAATGTTTCAATAAGTAAAGTTAAAATAATTGAAGTATCATTAATCTACGTTTCCTTGATTGAAGTTTCTAAAACTGAAGTGTCGATAATTGAAGTTTCGATTATTGAAGTTCCAATAATTAAAGTTTCACTAGTAAAGAAATTGTCATAGGGATCCAATCGGATTCACATACTTGTCCCTACTTCCTCATTGAGAGTCAATGGGTCCTAGCATTGGATCCCTATACTAAAACGTCACGCTCGTCCATTGAATTCTCATCGGGATCCCCCATTGCAATGTACGAATCCAATTTGAGTCCTAAGGGATTGCCACATTATTAAACAAAATCCGATACGGTTCTTGATGGCGCATTCTGTACTTTGAATGTTCTAAACAAAATAGAACGATCTGCAAAATGAGTGGATATTACAAAAGAATAAATCTCCCACTGCAAAAACAAATTTGTTGTTTTTACACACTTTAGGTGTGTAAATGGCTGTAGACACTTTCTACACGTTTTAACGTGTGTGAAAAATAACGCTGTAAAAATAACACGGATAGATGCGTTCAAGCAACACACTTACGTGTGTTGTTTTCTTACACACGTTAAAACGTGTGAAAAGTGTCTATAACTATTTACACACTCAAAGTGGGTAATAACAACACACTCATTTTTGCAGTACTGTATATACATGCGGCGGAATGAGAACTTGAATAACAAAAGCCTTTTATCGTCAAAATATATGCATTTATTGGACTGAACTCAACAGTATTTATATATTACTCTGTGGTATGTATGAGAGGTGTCACTGTTTTTCTTGTCTTCGCATAGGCTAGGTTCTCATACAGCTTCACGATGACGGCCGCTTTTTGGTTGTCGGTGATGGCCTCGAAACAAAAATACGTCGCTAAAAATTCAAAGCAGCTATCGAGGTTTTGGAAAATAGATTCCAATTTCAGGTTCTTCCACGTGACGAACGCAAAAATGATCTATAAATGAAACAAAAAGTTAAGACCAAATGTAGTTTTCAATTAACCGGTTAATAAACCAAATGATAACCAAGGTAATCAAGGTGATTTTTCAAACACATGATCAATGTGTTGTCATCAGTGAGTTGCCATCAACATGTGATGTTTATTTCAATGTGTGTAAATATGCGTCTTGTATGTTGATTCTACACGCTTTATGAGTGTTCGAATAAACGTTTTATTGATGGAGACAGCTACGAAGGTGTGTAACAATTTAATGCATAAAAATTGCATTACGTGTGTAATTGTGACGCATTACGTGTTACCAAATGCATAAGTGTGGAGAATCAACATGGCAACGCGTGTCTAGCCTTTATGTTGTGTTACTTCTACATACTCTGGACACGCGTCAAACACGCCTAATTTTTCGACAATAAAGTTTGCATCGTTGGTCTGCAACGAAAATGATTACTTTATCATTTCCCAAACTTTTCCCACCAGATTTTAGCTACGAAAATCACGCAAACATTTTTTAGGAACCTTATTTGGCGCTCTACCTGCATCTGCAAAATATGATTTTGGACAATAGCGGAAATAACAAATAAAAAAGAATCTTCGTTGCATTCCAACGATGCAAACTTCAGCCCCGTCCTAATTTTGGCAGTGTACCTGAAAAAAAGTATAAATCGCTCAAAAAGATATAATTGAAAAATCGATTTGAATAGCATCACTAAAAATCCACTGTAATTATCGTTGGTTATTCACTTTACTGCACTTTGACATAATATCGCCACATTAGTGTACACGCTCACGAAGCGTGCAGGTATGTTTCAACACGCCGAATTTTTTCTCCCGACTTTTCACATATTATCGAAACAAACGTGGTGAAAATCCTGAAGAGGCGTTCGTCGAGGAACAGTGCAGAATTTAATTTGATCCTAATGAGGACTCCCTATGTGCGGTGTCCCTAAAAAATCCCTATAGAGATTTGTACACGGGCTCACGAAAGGATTTTTTTTTTGGGAAATCCAACAAATTCCTGTTGAGAATTTCAAATAAAAAATTCGCAAATGACGTCAATCGGGAAAAAGCGCGGAATTTATTTGGATTCCAATATGGATTCCCTACGTGCGGCGTCCCTATCAAGTCTGTATGTGGTAGGATCTGAGCAACCGCAACAAAATGCTGCTCGGGTATGAACGCGTAGAATTGAATTTCGATTAAGCTTCTATGGAGAAAGGAGCAAATAATACATAAAATAATAAATAATAAATAAAGAATGAATAAATAATAAATAAACAATAAATAAATAGTAAATAAGAAAATAAATAAATAAAATAATAAATAGATAAAAAATCAATGAACCAACAGTAGTGGAGCCGCGATTGATGTGCGCCTTCAACAATTTTCCATTCTAAACTGCGTTGGCCCGGGCTAATACTTGAATGGGTGACCGGTTAGTTGCGCATTGGGGTGCCGGCCGCCTACCGAGCGGAAGGCAGTTTTGTGGAGTTCTCGACGGCACTGAACCTGACGACTCATTGTCAGTAAAAGCTGCCAGTGTCGGCACGGGTTTTCGAGAGTTGTCCTGTGCCCTCGTGCGAATGCGATACAGTGGTGCAGTAGAAAATAATGGTCATGGACGACATTATGAGGGGGTATCGTAGGAACTGGAAACAGTGAAGCCAAAACTCACAAGTGGATACGAAGGAATATATAAAGTGAAAATTAGTTAAAAATCGATAACGCAATGTTCACATTATATCCGCAATCGATTATTCGCACATGATATTCATTTCTGCCACAACATTAACCATTTGTATACTTGTCTACTCGGTATCTACATGAGAACCGGCTGTTTCTCGTTTACCAATCGTTCCCCATTCCAACGTCTGATCACCGCAGGGATACGAAGCTACTACAGAGATACGAACTTATTGAAGAAAAGAAAGCAAAGGAAAGGAAAGGAAATTTTTTTGCAAGACATTTTCTATGTGCAAGTTTTTTTTCCACTCCGAGGATCTTAAGACGAAATGAAAGCTGCTCAGCATCGGTAAAAATCCTGCTGCATACTTTCCTCAAAGACGATTAAGGGGGCTTCTCACTTTAGACGCTAAAAAAGCTATTTTCATGAATTTTTGATAAGATTATTTTATAGATTTTGATATAAAAGTTGTTACACTTAATAAATACATTCGAAATACATTTAAAAAATGTTATATATTTATGTAACCCAAACAAACTTTAAACGCGTTTTTCTCGAAACTACAGACCCGATCCTTATGAAATGTTAACCACATATTCTTTACGATTATAGCTATAGCGCATATCGAGGATTTTTTTAAATTTCGATATTTACTTTTTTTGCCAAAAACGGTGAAAAAAAAACAAGTTTTTTTTTCTTTTTTCGAAAAATGTCCGCCATTTTGTTATTTTTGCATGTATCAGAAATCGTATGACATGCGATTATAGGCGCTATAGCCATTAACATACTGAATCTGAAACCGTCTGATTCTTTTGTTTTGGATGATCCATCTCCGAGATTTCATCAACAGCACAGACCTACAATTTTTTCAGGACATTTTTTAACTACCATTAGTATTTATTTAGTGTAACAACTTGTGTATTTATATAGTGTAAAAACTTTGATATCAATATCTATAATAGAAACCTATAAACCTACCAAAAAAATAATGAAAATAGCCTTTTTTAGCGTCTAAAGAGAGAAGACCCCTTAACATTTGGGGGAAAAGTCTAGCTCCGTTCTCCGTTCGAAGGATCTGTATCAAGTGAAATTTGAAAAATGCGATTTTGTATTGCATTGTTATGTAGCTTAGGGTTTCCACTTTAGTTTGCAACAAAAATGTTGTCAAAAATTCGCCGAGTTTTGACGATTTCTGCGAAGCGCCACGGTGAATGCGCTACGGTAAACAATTGAATGCTCGACTTTGCAGCGAAAAATTGTGATATTCGGATCCAGCGGATCAAAATACATTTTAAAAAGTTTAGCTTCATCCATCGAGGTCAAAATTTTACGAACATATAATACCGTATCCACATCGAAAAACTTTAAACGCGTTTTTCTCGAAACTATGTTTTTCAAGTCGGTGACCACTATAATTCAAAAACCACTCGACGGATTTTGATGAAATTTGGTGTGCTTGTAGATAGCATTAAAAACTAGTCCTTAATCGAAGGATTTTCATTTTTGTTGAAAAGTTATATTTTTTTAACAATAAACGAGCGATTTTTCGTCGAAAATCGAGTTATCTGCCGGAAGCCGCCATTTTGTTAATTTATGAAAAAAAAGGTTCGATTAAGGACTAGATTTATTATTAAACTACTGATTTTTTTTGGTTTTTTTTTAAATTTCAGATGATCCAGTAAAATTTTATGATGGTCACCGCAAAGCACTACATACCGAAGGGGGTCCGACAAAGATGGCGATATTTTTATAAATAATCAATATTTTTCTATGAAAATTTGTACAAGTCAAGTTGAAATATAACATGAAAGTCTGTGTAACCACAACTAACTTTGTATTCACAATTGCGATTAACAATTTTACAGACTATCATAAGATTGATCTGTCTGTATTGGAACATTCCTCATTACTGAATTCGAAATTTCGGTCGTTCTGAATATTGATCGTTCGAATTTCCGATCCCCACCCGTACTTTCGCGACACGCGGTACACATTTCACTTTGCCCTGAGCTGATGTAAACACATTTTCTCTGTAGATCCCCCGTAAGCGCCACTATCGCCGTCTCTCTCGCACCCGTATCTCTTTCCCATCGCCATAAGAGTAGACGCGCGGTCATATCTGGACGTAACATTTTTTTTTCTTTTCTCGAGAGATAGCGAGGTACGGCAACCGCCGCGGGTCCAAAAATGATAAAGCGAGAGATTCCTCGTGATTTCCGTGTGTTCCTCGGAAGGCGCGCCGACGATGCAGAATGCAAGACGAACATCCCCACACGCGCTTCTTACACGCGCATACACAAATGCCAGCTTTGTTAGTGGAATGCAGCGTTTTGAGCAGCAGCGGAACGATATTTTTCTTATCGTCAGAAAGCGAGAGATGCTTCTTATCGGGGAAACGATATATTCAGCAACGACAGGCGCGATATCTAGGCTTTTTATTTTGTACACAACCGTCCCACAGTCGTCCCACATGCAGCGCCCGCTGTGTAGAAAGTGTGAACGAAGCGGAGCAAAAGAATCAGAATAATTTCATCGCTCTCTCGATATCGAATGTTGCTGCTGTTGCTCCTTTCCTTACGTTGTAACGCTCTTTTCTTTCGCATACCTCGTTTGGTAAAAGTTCGCGAATCGCATTCAACAAGTATACATTGGCTAGAAAAAAAAATAAAATGGTAATTTGTTTCACTCGGGTGGGCGTTTTTCCGCAGAGGAAATTCGTGAAAGAAAGTCACCATGATAAGTCGAAATCCTTAGACTTTGGAGCAAGGTAACCTAGGTCAGATATGTTCCTGATGAGATGACCTATTACCCCCTTAAGGTTTTGCATCAACCTTCCTGACACCCTATATATATATATATATATATATATATATATATATATATATATATATATATATATATATATATATATATATATATATATATATATATATATATATATATATATATTAGGGTGATTCGTTTCAGGGTAACTTTCTTTTTTTGACCCATCGTGCCTGAAAACCTTTTGTTGGTACCCAAAAACGAAGTTTCGTGAAAGGGAGGTGTTGTCAAAAAAGATTTGTAGGTCGCGAATCGAAATTGAAGGTTTCCCATTTGATTAACATTGAAAAAAATATTTTTCTTATTATTAGTGTTGCCATTCCGCGAATTTTGATATCGCGATATTTTCCAAGTAGGTTCTCATAGGAAATATGATACTTTACAATAAAGTTCGTTGAGCCATGTCGGTAAATTCAACCGTTTCAGCGGTATCATTATTTCAAGTGAATATTGTATGAAAATATCTATTCAAACGGCTGTAACGCCTAAAATATTAGACATATCGAAAAAAATTTAGATGAGAACTTTGTAGAGAAAGTAATTTTCTACAAAAAAGTCTTATAAACCGAGCCCGAAAATTCAACTCTTTCTCAGCTATAGGTGGATGAAGTAAAATAAATAGATTTTTTTTTGTTTAAAAAATTTGTTTAAAAAAAATCTATTTAATTTACTTCATCCACCTATAGCTGAGAAAGAGTTGAATTTTCGGGCTCGGCTTATAAGACTTTTTTGTAGAAAATTACTTTCTCTACAAAGTTCTCATCTGAATTTTTTTCGATATATCTAATATTTTAGGCGTTACAGCCGTTTGAATAGATATTTTGCACAGTATTCACTTGAAATAATGATGCCGCTGAAACGGTTAAATTTACAGCCATGGCTCAATGAACTTTATTATGGAGTATCATATTTCCTATGAGAACCCACTTGGAAAATATCGCGATATCAAAATTCGCGGAATGGTAACACTAATAATGAGAAAAACATTTTTTTCAATGTTAATCAAATGGGAAACCTTCAATTTTGTTTCGCGACCTCTAAATATTTTTCGACAACACCCCCCTTTCACGAAAGTTCGTTTTTGGGTACCAACTAAAGGCTTTCGGGCACGATGGGTCAAAAAAAAAAGTTGCCCTGAAACGAATCACCCTAATATATATATACCCATATATATATATATATCATATATCATATTTCATCATATATATTGCTAAAGGCTTACACCTTGTTGAAGTTTTCGAAAATATCAATTTTTGCCTTCCGACGGATTCCCAAAATATATAATTTCAAAAATATTCTCTGAACATTTCAAGTCGATCCGTTCAAAATTGAGGGAGTTATGGGCGTTCATAGGTAGGTTCCACGTACTTTCGACGAGGTTCGAGCTTTCAACGCGTTTTTCTCAAAATTACCTTTGCAAAATGACCACAATATCTTGAAAATCACTACACCGATCAACTTCTAATTTCACAAGCTGCTATTACATATCAAAAAGCAGCGCTTGAATAAAGGAATTTTATTTTCGATGCATAGTTTTTTTTGTAAACGAAGATAGAGTGTTTTTTGCACGGAAAATCGATACTTTCAATTTGGACTGCGACCCTTTTTTCAAAAATCAATATTTTATCAAATATTAGTCCAAGCCCTAGATAATTTCATTCAAACACTAATTTGATTTTTTAGCGTTTGATTTTTTCATTTCGGTTGATTTGTTTCCGCGCTGCAGTGGTCACCGCGAGTTTTTTAAACAGCGGCCTGCACACACGTTATCTACCACATTCATAAATATTTCCAATACAAAAATTGTGAAAGATACTCAAAAACATATTCTTTGAGGTAAATAAAAAATTCGAACACCTGCACACGTGTTCCCAAAAAAAATCAGGAAAATTCCTTTTTTTTTGGCTAGCTGTAACCCGTTAATGGCAAATCGAGCCTGGTATATCTTCATTTGTATTGAGTCCTGTGTATTATTATTTCCATTATTTTTATTTCAAGTATTTCATTTATTATAACTTCCTTTGTTATTTCCCGTATTTTATTTATTTTTCCCGTATATATATGCATATATACACACACACACAGAGTGTTTTTTTTATGAATGGATAACCCTGCAACTGTCGATAGGTCAGATCATGGAGGACAACTTTTCTCGACACAAAAAATAACAAAAAATGTTTTTTTTTTAACCGGGTCAAAAAAAGTTATCATTTGTAAAAATGGCATGCGAAAAACCAAAAGCAGATGATTTTTATCTCGAAAACCGTAAGACTTTTACTAAACTGAAATTCCAGCTAAAGTAGGACATGATTTGACCTATCGACAGTTGCAGGATTATCCATTCATATCAGGACACCCTGTTATATATATACTAGGTGCGCAACTAAGTTTCCGGTTTTTTTTACCAATAAAAAATCGAAAATTTCAAGACAAATCCAAAAAATGGTTCATTCAAAGTATTGTCCCTCGCTATTTACACATTTTTGCCATCTCTCTGGCAATACATAAATACCGCGACGATAAAAAGACGCGTCTTTAGACTGAAACCATTCGTCCAACCAATTTTGTACTACATCGTAATTAGCCAAGTGTAGCCCACCCAAGCCATGCGCCATCGACCGGAACAAGTGATAGTCTGAAGGGGCCAGGTCTGGCGAATATGGTGGGTGCGGTAGCAGATCCCATTTCAGTGTTTTTATGGTGTCCTGGACGATGGAACTGCGATGGCACGGAGCGTTGTCGTGTTGCAATATCAGACGTTCGTGTCTCGTAGCCCATTCTGGCCGTTTTTCGACCAATGCGTGGTTCAAATTGATTAGTTGTTGTCGGTAGCGATGCCCATTGACAGTTTCGCCCGGTTTCAGCAGCTCATAGTACATGATTCCTTTCTGGTCCCACCAAACGCAGAGCATTGTCTTTTCTCCGAAGCGATTTGGCCGTGGCGTCAATGTTGACGCTTCGCCAAGTGAAAGCCACGATTTTCTGCGTTTGGGATTCTCGAAATATACCCATTTTTCATCGCCAGTAACAATTCGATGCAGGAAACTCTTTCTGTTGTGCCGCAAAAGCAAAATTTCGGAAGTGGCTCGTCGATTTCCCATTTGTCTCTCAGTCAACTCATGCGGCACCCACTTTCCTTCCTTGTGAATTTTACCCATGGCGGGCAAACGTTTCGAAATACATTGCCGAGTCACATTTAATGCCGCGGCAAGTTGATCTTCTGTTTGAGTGTCATCTTCATCCAATAACGCTTGCAGATCGGCGTCCGCAAATGTTTGCGGTCTTCCCGAGCGCTCCTTGTCCCCAGTCTTAAAATCGCCACTTCTGAACCGCTTGAACCAATCTTCACACGTTGTTTTTGATGGTATATGTTTGCCGTAGGCCTCCTCAAGTAACCGACGTGCTTCATCTGCTGTTTTTTTAGGTTGAAGCAGAAAAGCAATGCTTCCCGCAAACGCTGTTTATTTGGCACAAACTTTGACATTTTCGCGGTTAGAAAAAAGGTCGTTGTGTTGCGATATTTGTTTATATTACGACTGGGTATTCCTAACAGATGTCCAAGCTATAAAGACACCCAATTTCAGACCTGTATGCCGACTACATGTGTCGCTAGCGCTATCCATGTGTGAAACCCGGGAACTTAGTTGCGCACCTAGTATATATATATATACATATACACACCCTCGCATATACGCATGGAGACCTCCATCAAGGGCAATTGCGGCCACGTTTACGATGCCGGTAAATCTCGTGCGTGAATTTGGTTTTTGGCATCCTCCATGGTATCGCGCCCACAATGAGAGCGAAAACCACTAACGATCAGACCGTGTTTCGGATTCGCCGGCGAAACGCGAGCCCAGAGAAAGATATAGGACTCTTCGTACTCGTATTTCTATCTCTCATTCGGCCCGTGCTATCGATCGTCCGTCAACTCGGGAGTGTAATTTCACCCTGAATTCAGGAAGCTTCAGTATTCCATCCCTTCTCTCATTCTTCCCATTTCTCGCGGTTATCGTCCCTTCTCCTATATATATATATATTGTACTAGGTTCCACATCTCGGGAATGAGAACGAAAGGGAGAGCTGCGAGAGAGAAAACGACAAAAGGAGCCAGAGAGAGAGAAAGGTAGAGGGTCGAGGTGTTCTCTTCTGTTTAAATAAAAAACCAACGGCGCGTTATTCCAAGCAAACGCGACAAATTCTGCGAGTGATTTACTGGGCAACTGAGTGCCAATTATTCGGCAACGTTGCTATAGCATGCTTCTTCTATGAACACAGTTTTTCCCTTCGGACATTTGCTGATGAACAAGGGCAATCAATTTCACGCGAGTAGCGATCACACGGGGACTGCGAATGCTCATACTTCGTTTCAGGTGAAAAAGTGAGTACATTATTTCCGAAGAACGGATACTCTATTGATCGTTCGATAAGTAGATTGGAAATAATTTTTCCTCGACCTCGTAAATATTATGAAAATGTTGCTCACAGCACGGACTCGTTGAATTAAACCCGATTTCGATAGTAGAGTAATGATATATTTTTTTTCAACAGGAATAAGACGCCGAGAAATTTTAAGGTTATTGAATATCATTGCTCAAGGACAGAGTAGAATAATCGGTAAAACGTCTTCAGTTATTTAGCAGGAATACGAAAAACTTGTCAGTCTCGTATAGTGTTGAAATTTGCGACGTTGGAATGCAACGAAAATCGTTCTTTATCTTTTAATTTCTTTATTTTCGTTACTATCTAAACTTTTTTTGCAGATTCACGTTATGGATCCCTAATAAGGATCTTCAAACAAATTTCAATGATTTCTGTAGCCTAAATGTGCCAAAAAAATTGGACAGTGCATACAAAAATGTTGGTGGCATTCCAACGATGCAAACTTCAATACCATGAAAAAACAGCCTCGCGAATAGTCAAAAAAGGTAATTTTCTTTTCCGACAACCCTCTTAGTTTTTCCTCCTGTATTTGAATTGACACACTTTTCTACATTTTGCAAAAAGTCACAAAAAAATGATTAATTTTTAATGTTGTGGTGTGAAGATTTTTCAAGTATTCGGACAAATCTGACGAAGATAAATATGAATTCAGAAAAATTAACGAATCCACTCTACCTTGACGGGGAAGAAAGTGTTAAAAATATTTGTTATTTTATTTTTTATATATTTTTCATAACTTTTGATTCTTTTATTATTCAAAATTAATGCGCGAGCATACTTTCACTAATTTTCACGTAGGAGACATGCTAGGAAGCTTTTCGTCGCATCAGCAAAAGTTTTCTCGACATTAGCCTCTTATAAGGAAAACGTAAGGAACAATGGTGTTGAAGTTCGCGTCGTTGGAAAGTAACGAAAATCTGATCTTCGTTACACTGCACGAAAATTCTTCTCGATTTCTTTCATTTATGAATTTTTATTATCATCGAAAATTCGCTTCTCGCAGGATGTGGTTATAGATTTTTCATAAGAATCCTCAAAAATATTTAAGTGATTCTCGTAACCTCAGTGTGCCAAAGAAAGTACACTAATACGAAGAAAAAAAATTTCATCACGTTCCAACGATGCAAACTCCAATATCATATTCTCATTAACGTTGGTACGACTGAAAACACTGCAAATATAGCTGAGTAGGTACTGCAGGATTGAATTAACACTCGTGTATTCTTTCTCACTCACCACATCGTTATTATAATTCGGGCGTCGGGATTTTAAATAGAGCACTGAATATTTCCGGCAATGTATACATATATATATATATATATATATATATATATATATATATATATATATATATATTCCGGTCGGATAATTTTCTCCCGAATCGAATGGACGATATACTGCGAAAAAAAGAAAAAAAATCGCACAACGACGGGCACTGTGAAGGAGCAATGTCTTTCCGCAGTAGATTTCATTTTACGCTTGTAATACGGAGGTAACCCCGGCTCGCGATTCGGGGTCGATAGTCTGGGTCGGCTGTTCCACAAACCGGGGCGGATGCGTATAGGGTATTCCATCTACAGTCTGGAACAAGAATTTGTTGGAAAAAACATTTCGCTATCACGAATATGTACACCCACGCACACATTATATATTTTTTTTATATTTGTATACACACACACACATACACACACACACACACACACACACACACACACACACACACACACACACAGGGTAGACCATATACCGTGCCCACCCGAAATATCTCTATTGTCCATAGAGTGACAAATATCAAGAGGTAATTTGATTGATTTCGAAGGGCTGATACAGTGATGAAAAATTCATGTTTGTCAAGTTTTTGCGTTCTCAAGGTCATGAATGGTTATTCGAATGCGAACATGTTTTTTTTTAATTAAGACGTTGTAGCTGATATTCAGAAAAATCCAACGACCTATGATATCATGACATTGAAATGATTTTTCACCAAAATACGCGTCAAAATGGGAAATCGCGATGGCATTGACAATAAGGATATCCGAATAATGTAATTGGATTTTTTGTGCAGCAAATTTATTGTAACAAATGTTCGAAGTGATGGTCATTAACCTCGACACATTTTTGAAGACGTCGTATGAATGATTCTCTTGACCTTCGAATAATTTGTGGTGTGATAGCGGCGCAGGTTATCCAACGGATACAACGATGTCAATAATCGGAGATGTTTCTGATGTTTGTAAATACTGGCATTGTAACGTAGTGAAACTGCAGTAGAGTGAAGAATGTTCATCATCTACCAATATTAGAATCAGTAGACAAGCGTGTCCATCCAAAGGAACATGTAATAATCGTATCGAAAATGGTATTGTACAGTCAAGCAGAGGTAGTTTTTGCGATACCGCCGTTATCACACCAGAAACTATTCGAAGGTCAAGAGAATCATTCATACGACGTCTTCAGAAATGTGTCGAGGTTAATGGCCATCACTTCGAACGTTTGTGACAATAAATGTTCTGCACAAAAAATTCAATTACATTATACGGATATTCTCATTGTCAATATCAACACGATTTCCCATTTTTACACGTGTATTTTGGTGAAAAATCATTTCAAGTGTTCCCATTTGAAAAACCATTGATGACCTTGAGAACGAAAAAACTATGACCTTAACAGAAATGAATTTTTCACCATTGCATCAGCCCTTCGAAATCAATCAAATTACCTCCTGACATTTTTTTCGTCACTCGAAAGGCAACGGAAATATTTGGGGTGGTCACGTTAAATGGTTCACCCTGTATATATATATATATATACATATATAAGCAAATAGAAAACCACACCGATGAAACGATCAGCTTTAAAAAGGAAATTTCCGAAAGCTTAAGCACCAAATTTTATTTTTATGTCGAAGCGTCCATGAATTAAACAGCTCAGAAATATTACCCGGTTCGTGAAGCTACTCACTTCGCGTTGAATAATACATGAATCGCTTGCCAGAAAGGAAAGGGATCATGTTGTATCGCAGCGTGAGAAACTGTACGGGTGATACTTTCCTTCCTCCCGTAATTTCTCACTCCTCGTTTCCAGCAAGGGGAAGAAAAAAAACTCGAAGAAAAATCTCAATGTGCCCGAAACACATCGCAGCGAGACATTTTTCCGCCGTGAAAAAAAAAAGATAACTGTACGCCGCGGTTTTTTATTGCAAAGGGCTATACCGTAATTATTGACGAGATAAATAAGAACGATTGAGAATAAGCATTCAACCGAGAATCTACTCAAGAAGTATTACGAGCACAGTGCAAAGGTTCTCCATCTTAAGGGAGGACACCAGTGTAACGGGCCGAAAAGGGTAGTTTTTGCCATTTTTTCGTCTACTAGATTTGGGGTTTCAAAAAAAGGTATTTTTTTAAATCCCTTTCTTTATCTATTTTATGATTTTATTGAACCCTTCATTTCATTAAAAGTAAAAGAAAAATGCAATTTTTGCGAAATTTTTACTTATATTCGGGGACTTAAAAAATACTAAATAAAAAAAACGGCTACGTACAACAATAGCTACTGCAATTACAGAAATTTTGTTTTTCTTTTAAATTGAAAATCGGACATTTTAGCTAGGTTGTAATTCCGGCAAGGCCGAGAAAAATTGTTTCGAGAAAAACGCGATTGAAAGTTTTAGTATACGTTAATCGTTGCGGTACTTCCTCTCACTAAATCGTATGTAACTTGGTCAATTTTGCATTTGGAAACGTAACTTTTTTTTCATATATTTTTAAATATGTATATCTTGAAAATATGAAGAAAAAAAATAAGGATTTTTCACCTGTCACAAAGGTGCACCGCCTCAACAGGAACCTTATCGTACTGAAAAAAAATGTTTTTTGAAAAAACTCGTGAGGTCTTCTTCGCTCGCAACAGCCTATACTGGAATACAAGAGGGGGGAAAAACGAACGTTGGAACGGCCTCGTCCCTTTCGACTTAGCCGGAGGAAAGCTCAATACATTGAGTGCTACGAGCAGTGCAACTTCTATGTCGAGACCTGGGGGAGGCGCGAAAGGAAGCATCGAACCCCGCCGTCCTGTGAATTCCGTATGATCATATTTTTCTCGTGAGGAGTAAAAATGGGCAGGGTAGAAAAACAGGGCGTTCACCTCTCGCTGAATCTATAAAATATATAGGACCGTCCTGATAGGAGCCAATTGTCCCCATTCTCAACGTTACGTGCACCGCAACGTCTTCAAAATCACTTTTTGACAAATGCAAGCATACTTGTAAAAAGGTTATTTCAAGAACCGTTCTGTAAAGAAACTCAACAATTCGGGGGAAAAAAATGTGAGAATCATCCTTAAAACAGTCGAATGGGCTGATAGCCTGATTTGAAATATCCCCTCGCACATACCCGAGTAGAAATTGTTCTAGCCTGTCTGAGTTACGACCTAGTAACCGGCTCGCCCAATTGAGCTCATACGAACTGACCAATGGTTGGCTCGCTATGAGCTAGTAATATTGTGAATGTTTTGTTATCCAGCCCTTGTCTAGTCACTGCCCACCTGATGTTGGTCACAAATGACAAAGTAAGGTTATGTGACTACGTGTAGTTCCATCGAACGAATGACTCATGGCTGGCTAGCTAACTTGAGTTTGAGATGGCTTTGCAAAAGAAAAAAATTCTCAAGTGGGCATGACGCCATGACCTAACCAACACTAGCTCACTGCGGCTCTGCGCCCTCTGGCTAGTCACTGCCCAGCCGATCTTGGTCACAAATTACAAAGTGTGGTTATGTGACTACATGTAGTTCCATCGAGCGATTGGCTCATGGCTGGCTAGGCAACTTGAGTTACAGATGGCGTTGCGAATGCAAGCATTCTCTTGGCGAGATACCTACTTGCAAGTAGGTATCTCGCCATGACCTAGCCAGCTATGCTGCTGTGCACCCCTTGGCAGGTCACTGCACAGCCGAGCTTGGTCACGAATGATAACGTGTGGTTATGTGACTACGTGTAGTTCTATCGAGCAATTGGCTCATGGCTGGCTAAGCAACTTGAGTTACAGATGGCGTTGCGAATGCAAACTTTCTCAAGTAGGTATCTCGCCATGACCTAGCCAGCTAACTGCGGCTGTTCACCCCTTGGCTAGTCACTGCCCAGCCGATCTTAGTCACGAATGACAAAGTGTGGTTATGTGAATACGTGTAGTTCCATCAAGCGACTGGCTCATGGTTGGTTAAGCAACTTGAGTTACAGATGACGTTGCGAATGAATAAAATCCTCAAGTCGGTATCTCGCGATGACCTAGCCAACACTTACCAACTGCGGCCGCACTCAATGCGATTATCGCTCTCAATGCGAACGCAAGTGAGTCATTGACCCGATAATGTTATTTACATTTGTTAATCCACCCATTTTTCAATAATCGGACATTGTGTAGTGTAACATATGTAGATGATAAGGAAATTCAGAAATTAAACAAGTAGAACTGGCTCAATGGACAACGTCACAACTCATCACCCAGAGGTCCCGGGATCGAAACCACGTTACGGCGTAAGCGTTTGTGTGAGATAATTTAAAATTGAACCATTAATATATTTACAGCGCAAATATCATAACCCTAATTAATGAACAACGAAGAATATCGTGATATCCAATGATGTAAATAATATGCAAACAAAATCACGAAAATATAAATATATAGCCGCAAATTTTTTTAAATCTAATCGCCACCTAATTTTTTGTTCCCAGTCGCTAGCTGAAAAAGCTAGGTCATGGCTAGGTCAGAAATATAATACAGCCGTGGGATATTTCTTTCTATCTAACCACCATCTATTTTTTTGTATTCAGTCACTAGAGGACCAAAGCGTTACAAGGCTGGGTAGTCAATCGCTAAGACGGCTAGCTAATGGCGATTCGAAACATCACTTTACTAGCTTGTGGCTAGGCGGTGATGACTTACGATTTCCACTCGGGTATATACAGGATGATCCGAAAAGTAACGTTCAAAAGGGAAATCTACACTGCAAAAACTAGGCGTGTTTGACGTGTGTTCAAAGTATGTAGAAGTAACACAACATAAAGGTTAGACACGCGTTGCCATGTTGACTCTACTCACTTATGCATTTGGTAACACGTAATGCGTTACAATTACACACGTAATGCGTTATAATTACACGTGAGTGTAATGATTTTTACGCATCAAATTATTACACACCTTCGTAACTGTCCCCATCAATAACACGCTTATTCGAACACACATAAAGCGTGTAGAATCAACATACAAGACGCATATTTACACACTTTGGACTAAACAACACACGCTGATAGCAACACACGAGCAAAAATAACACGGTAAAAAGCAACACAGTTTGAGTGTGTTAATTGCGAATTATTGATATGTTTTAAAAATCACCTTGGTTACGGCATCACGTGAAACTCATTATTTATTTGATTGTATTATTTATTCGAAAAGTACGAATATTTTTATTTTCATATAAGGTCTAAACATGGAGGTTTCGGGTGAAACACAATATGCGATAAATAGCCGCCTCGTCCCTGTTTACAAACGTTCACTCTTTTGACGAAATTTCCAATAACATTTTGGCATAATTGCGGACTAATTTCATTGATGGTGAGTCCAATTGCTTCCGTGAGCTCCGGAATGGTCTGTGGATCTTTGGCATACACTTTTCCTTTCAGAAAATCCCAAAGACAGAAGTCCAATGGCGTCAAATCTTGTTGAAAGAATATGTCTTCCAAGTCCATACCGTTTATGCCAACTGTAGGATATTGTGATCCACACATAACCTCCATGTTTGCACCTTATATTAAAATGAAAATATTCGTAGTTTTCAAATAAATAACAGGTTTTATTAATAAATCAAAATGTCAGGTCATTTTAAGATACCCGATATATAAGTAATATGAGTAAAATTTATATAATCATGTAAGTTAAAATTTCGTCAAAATTACACTTTTTTTAACACTCGTCATTTTGTGAAAGTTTTTCTTTTCGAAAAACGGTAACGCTCAATGTGAACTACATTTATATGCATGATAAAACGTTTTTATTTTTATTTTTCAGACCAACCATTGTCAAATTATCGATTCAGCCGTTGGACCAGAGCCAACCGTTGAACCATTTTGTACAGAGGATCTATTATATCCCAATAACGTTGTTAATTTTAATTATTTTCAAATAGAAATTTGAACGAAATAAGTTCAATGTATGCCTACCCAGGTAGGAAATTAAAAGGCTGACGATGGAAACAAGCTTGTGCGAGCCTTGTTTCACTGAGCCTGAGTGAGACAGACCTGGCCCAGGTTTCATTGCATCGTTTGGAGCAGCCTGGAACCAAGACTGGCTGCTTAGCCTAAACTCAGGGTTATTTCAAGCTTTATTCAGCCGGTGAATTTTGAGGCTGAAAAATCAAGGCTGGATGCAGGCTTGTTTCAGGTTGTGATAAAATAAAATAAGTTTAAAATAATATTTTTTCTGTACTTTTATGAAAAAAAAATTTAGCGATAAATTTGTCGGGTGCGAAGGCACGAAAAACGAAAGCGAAGGAGGCAGCTCAGAACATTTAAACATATGCTCTTATCGATATTTATGAGGTACACAAAAAAGTGTATACGAAAATAAAAGTACGCAATAAAATAAAGTATTGTTTTTTAAAATATTTTTTATATATATTTTGTAACAAATAATATAACAAATAATAAATATATATAATAAATCAAATGAATTCTTTATAAATTTATTAAATTTACCCCAATGTCGAATATAGAAAACTAAAAACAGGCCTCATATAGCCTCGGGAAGAGTTTGGGAAAAGCCTGGTCATAAATGCTCGTGAAGGCTTCATTAGGCTCGTTTTGAGCCTTGTTGTTTCGTCGTTTCAGGCTTAGTACAGGCTTTTCTACCAGCCTTTGGTCAAGCCTGTGTGCAAGAGCCTGAAACCGCGTTATCACTCAGAGGTTCAGCTAGGCCTGAAATCAGGCTGGTGCTCAGCCTGAATTAAAAAATGTGAGCCTTGTTTTAGAGCTTGGCGAGCCCTTTTTTCATCGTCAATTCCTACCTGGGTAACATCATACCTTTCTTCCAAATTCGAAATAAGTTAACTAGTCAAAATTGCGCAACAATGACACTTTTTTTCAACACCCGTTATTTTGTAAAAAAAAATGTTAAGGCTGCGTTTAACGATATTATGAAACTTCTTTATTTTTATTTTTCAAACCAACCATTATCAAATTATCGCTTCAGCCGTTAGACCACATTTTTTATTCAGAGGCTCTATTATATACCAATAACGTTGTTAATTTTGTTTTCTTTAAATAACAATTTACACGAAATAAGTTACATGTATGCTTAATAGCATACCTTTTTTCCAAATTCTAAATAAATGATCGAGTAGACAAAAAAAATTGGCAAAAACGATCTTTTTCGCCCCTCACAGTGGTGTCCTCCCTTAACGCGGTTTTTTTATCCACTGCTACTTTCTATGGGATTTATCTACAGTTATTTTCCCTCGCACTCCAAATTTGCAAAAATCTTCTCGAATATACATGTCCACCGATTGGTCACCAGCAATCCGAAATTCATGCCCATATATGTGCAGGTTTGTCACCATCAAGACCAGTCAACCGGGTGAAAAACCAATTTGTACTTTGCCAAAGTTTCTATTCTCACTTTCTCACTTTAATTACACACAAAGTCGAAAACTATTGTGGCCAGGTGTATCTATGTATACGTGCATTCTAGAAGTCGAACTATCGGAAAAGTGTCAAGATAAAGACAAAGTTTCGCGAAAATTCGTATCGGAGCGTGTATCGCAAAGCGTTATTATTACCTTATGAGCCAGAACAGTAGTTTTCGAAAATGTGGTGGCAGAGAATATTATCGGGAGTGTGTTGCAAATAGGCCGCGAATAAACATGAAAAATCGGTGCCGAGACCCTGCGATAAATTTTAATGAGAAAACTCGCTTGCAGAGGAGCAATGACGTTGAAGTTTGCATCGTTGGAAGGCAACGAAAAGTATTCATTTTGAACTTCTCAAATTTCCTTTAGTAGATCTAAGCCACGAAAATCGCGTAAACATTTTTTAGGATCTTTATTTAGCGATCTAAAACCTAAATCTGCAGAAAATGATTTTGGATAATAATAATAATAAGAAGAAGAAAATAAAGAAGAATCTCCGTTGCGTCCTAACGATGCAAGCTTCAACTTCATGGAGAGTAATCTAAAACGCAAAAAAAATTGGAATCAATTATGATTTCTTTTAAGAAAAACGTAAACTCCGGAAAAAAAAGACCATTCAATGATGTTTTACTTTAATTGATCATAATTTTTACTTTCTATTTCTTTAATCAATATATTTATACAATTAAGAATAATCCGCTTGAAGTCTATTTTTTTTCTTTACATTTGACACTCGTAAATTTAAGGCCGTATCTTTGCACCTCCTTGGGGAGGCAGAACAGTTTTTATTCGCGACATAGAGAAAAAAATCCTGAACGTTTTATTTTTGTAACTATGCGAGTCCCGTTTCCACTTCGTCATTCGATTTCGTGCCTCATAACAAAAAAAAAGTATCGTTCTCCCGTGAGATGTCACTATATTGTGTCGTTTCCGGCCAAACTGCAAACTTTTGCAAAGAATCATCGAGTTCAAAGTCCCCAATCAGCCAGGTCAAAGTGACTTTGAAAAAAAAGGCAATATCTCCAACGTTCCTAAGTGCATCGCACAATATGGAAAATAATGCGTCACTGAAATTCTTCGCACCCACCATTTCCGCTGTTCTGGGAAGGGTCCGGTATATTTATTTTTTGTAACGCCATTCATTCAGAATGCACCGTCAAAAATGTATAATGGCTTGTGAAATCGGGTCGTAAAAGGCGAATAATCATCACGAAGCGCTACATTCTTTTCGAAAACATTTCAAGATCACGACGACATTCGCAATATTCTCGAAACGAATTCTTTCACCGTGTGCCCTCGTAATACTTTCGAAGCAATATACAGCGAGATAAAACTTTTAATAAAGTGAATCGAATGCGATTTATTGGGGTAATTTTTTGCGAGCTGCTGAAAATTTCGTTTTCTCGGAAGCGATTCTTATAAACTTGAGCAAGTGGTTACATTCTAAAGGAACGCTTGATTTGATTCAAACGAATGTTATACATGCGATGTTGTTTGTGTTCCAAAACTTCAATGAAATATAATATCCCCGTGAACTCGTGTAGCAAGCACATTGTAATTCAAGGGGCTATACCAGTGAGACTTAAAAAAAAATCAATTTTTTTGCCTTTTTCGACAGTTCATACTTTCAAGAATATCATTATCATTTATATCATTGATATCAATATCTTTTTATCTTGCAAAAATCGATAGTTCAATCTTTAAACGCGTTTTTCTCGAAATGAGATTTTTCAAATTTGCTGACATTGTGACTCAAAGAGCAATTATCCAATTGACTTGAAATTTGAACTGAGTACTCTTGAATGTATTTACTTTACAATGACGTAGGATATTTTTGATTGGATAAAAATTGACGATTCGGCATTGAAAAAAACGACCATTTTATAGGCAAGAAAACAGACTTTTTTTCATAACTGCGCCATTTTGTTAGATTTTAATATTTTTCGAAAATCCTACGTCATTGTACAGGAAACACCTTCCAGTTTAACGACATTTTTTCCTTTTCGGTTCCAGCTACTCAATCGGCCGGAATCAAGTCAGCAGCGGAGGAACTTTTTTTTTTGGCGCCTCCGAAGGCAGCGCATAAGTCGCTTGGATCTCAATATTTTTCTATGAAAAAATTATGTAATATAGGTCAATTATAGCCAAAATATAATCTTAATTTTCCGAAACATGTAATTGAGTACGTTTCTATCAAAAAATTCCCGAAAATCACCCAAATTTTCAGCGTTCACACTGGTATAGCCCCTCAATGTAATCATGGTTTCTTTTTTCTTCTATACCCGGGCAGAAATTGTCGTAGGGGATCCAATTGGATTCCTATATTATAACGGCACGCTCGTACATTGGATTCTTATCAGCATTCTCCATTGTAGTCCAATGTACGAATCCAATTCGAGCGCCAAAAGAGTCCCACATGATCGAACGGAATCTGATACGATTCTAACCATTTTACATATCGATGTACAAAATGAGTGGTTTTTAAAAAAGTACACATCTTATCTGAAAAGTATAAATGGCTTTAAAAAGTATATCTTATAAATCAATTTGAATCACATCACTGAAAATCCACTGTAATTGTCGTTTGTTACTCATTTCACTGCACACGTTTTACTCAAGTATCTACACCAAGGTCTCAGAAGTATCGGCCTTCCGCTGACTGGTTGATGCGCCAGCCGGTGCACGAATGAGCGGCCACCGCTCCGAGTATCGGCCATACACAGCACTGCTTAAGGGAGGTTACAACTTTGATGTGCAAAAAAAAAGGTTTTTCTGATTCTGCTGTATCGGGAACTTTTTGAAGAAGAGGAAAGTGTACCGTCAAACGGGATTGAATTGACGTTGAGGGTAACTTTGACAGTTTTTGGAGCTACTTTAACAGAGCGCCAAAATACGGTTTCAATGTGTGCGCATTTAAATGTGTTTACATTTGTTGCTAAAGTTTATTGTAATGTTTCTCAAGTTGATTTTGATATCAATGATAATTGTAAGACTGATTAAGTGCCTATAATAGTACCCTTGGTACTTGACATTTTTATGTAAAATATTTCCTTAATAAAGATTAATAATGAAATAAAGATTAATAAATAATAAAATAATAAAAATAAACATTAAGAAAGACAATTTGATTGTACAAAATCGTTGTTTTTCATTTGATCCTATGTATAATGCATAAAATATTTATTTTTTTATCAAAATGTTGTCAAAGTAACCCTTAATCTTTGACATAAGTTGCATTCCAATGCCTTGTCAAAGAAACCCCACACTCGAGGTTACTTTGACATTTAAAACAAAATATATATAACATTGTGGGGGTGGCAGGGCTTGACTTTCTTGTACATTTGTTAGCCAAAAGACACATTGTTCTATTGGAGCAAAAAAAGGTTGGAATCCAAGACGTTAAAAAAAGTTCAAAGTAACCCCATTTCACGGTACTCTATGGTCCTGGCATAGCAGATTGGGTGTAAGTATAAAAATGTTCCTTTTATTCGCACGTAAACTTCAGTTTGAGGCGGATATGCAATAAGACGAGAAGGAATTGAGACATTTTAAGGGATTTTTTAAACTGAGAAGTAATTATTCTACATTTATGGTAGATATACTTTAATATACTTTAATTTACGGTAGGTATACTTTAATAGTATGTGTAAGTATATAAAAAAAAAAATTAATTAGTCTATCATCAAAATGGTGGAGCTGTGGCAGAGTGTTACAGCAAGGTTGCCGCGTAAGTTGTGAATCGACGTGCAGTCTAGCTTCCCGTAGACTTTGAGTGGCAAAATGTAAAAATAATTTTTTTTTCAGTTAGAACATGTATAGTTTCTATTTGACAGCCTTTGAAATGAAGAAAATTCCAAGAGAATGGCACGCATTTACAAAAAGAAATCAACATTTCACTCAAAATTTCTGTGAAATTTTGATTAAAAAAACTAGTTTTTTTTTCTAATTTTTCATAAACAATTTTTATCAAGCAGAAGGTAGTAGAATTATGATTATTTGTACCAAGTTTCAACCCATTCGGCTCAATAGTTTTTGAGTAACCCTGCAGGTCAAATTCGAAAATGCAGATCTGAGAAAAACGCGTTTAGAGTTTACATCGAGTTTGAATTAAAGTGCACCAGGTACTTATGGTAACTAATTAATTAAGTAATCTGTCATAAAGTAATTAAGGTAATAATTGTAATTGTCAGTTGTTAATTTGATTACTTTTTGCCCATCTCTGCGTATCCCCCCGCGCTCTCGCTTCCACCTCGTTTAATTACTTTTTGCCCATCTATGCCTACCCCTCCGCGCTCTCGGTTGGTGCGGCACAGCATTGAGGGGCTGTAACGGTTGAAGTTTTTCGAATTTCGATTCGAAAATTTGGAAAAATATTCTACATATATAGTTGTATCGTTTAAAGAGAAAAAAAAGAAATCGATTTTGTTATCGTTGTAAATGTATATCCCGCCGTAACTTTAAACACGTTTTTCTCGAAACCACGTTTTCCAAGTTTGCTGAAGTGCTCCTACACGCCCGAGATGAGGAATCGTTATGAAATTTGCCAGCTACGTATACAAAAAAAAACCTCTTCATTAGATGAATTAGAATTATCCAAAAATATTCAACCGTTTTTATTTTATGAACAAAACAGCAGAAATGTTTGGTAAAAAACTAAACTTCTTTGAGCATGCACTGCATTTTTCAAATTTTCTTCTTGATTCTTGTTCAACTTATACACAGTATAGTACAATTTAAAAATGTATTTCATTTTTTTTTGCTTCAGATCACTTGTTCAAGACTTAGGATTTCCGAAAGCGAAAAATATCATTGCCGGCCCACCGTCATACGTGGCGCCTCCCGCCCCCAGTACCATGTATTGTCAAACTTTAAAAAATATTATCATGGTGGGAATATTACGATATCTGTGGCCTCTAATTTGGACGACGCGGCCTTCATATTTCGACCAAAAGAAACACTATTTCAAGAATGACAAAAGTTGATATTCGGCTCAGGGGCGCGGAGCCGAAGCGATTCGTGAAAACAAAAAAAACCAATTGTACGCCATTTCAAAGGCTTTTTATTTTTTCAAAATATCCCAAAACCTTGAAAAATCATACTTGGAAAAAATTCCAGATGTGTGTGTGTATGTTCTGGCACTGTTTGGTAGGCGAAAGACATTCGCTACTGGAGCGCGGGGGGTCCAGCGGGTGCTGGACCCCCCGGCCGGGTCAAGGGGCAGAGCCCCCCCAGGGACACTAAACGTAGTCTTTAAATTATTTTAAAAATAAATTATGAGTATTTGATCTTATTGTTGACTTATAATAAAAACAAATTGTTGGATATAATTATTGTAATAAAAAAATAACAAAGATGCCGAAAAACGATCAAAAAATTGTTTAAGAAATAAATTGTTACAGAAATCTCCGGTAAAAATATTTTTCGATCGTATGTAACAAATTCCTCGATTTATCTGAAGGAATGTATATTTTTTACGAATTTTTTCTTATTTTCTAAACTTCCGTTTTTGAGAATTTTGTATTTCGAAAAACGCCTAAAAGGTGACGAACTTTGGATACGTTTTCGTACAAAGGTTCTATATTATACTCGCGAAGTATCCGGATCATGAACCCCTTTGTAGTGTGGCGAAAATGAGGTTTAAGGAGAGATATACACCTAGATGGTCGAGGTCGAGGATTTAGAAGCTATGAACATTCCGTCGAACGTAGAAGACCTACACCATGGGCCTGATATCGATGATTCCATGTAAGTTGACAAATTTCATGATTTATTCATTCCCAAACTTTCGAGGGCGTTTTTCTCAAAACCACTTTTTTCAAATCGGTACCCAAAATTTCTCGAAAACCAATGAACCGATTGCCTTGAGGTTTTTTGTGGTTATTCTATACACCATTATCTAGTACTTGTCATAGGATTTTTTTTCCGTTACTTAGTTTTTGTTTTAAAGGCAAAATAATAACTAATTTTTGGCCCGAAAATCACTATTTATGTTCAAACGTCCGCCATTTTGTCATAAATCGATATTTTCAAAATCGGCTATGACAAGTACTAGATTATAGTATCTAATTTAATAATCTTTTTGGTTTTTTTTTCAGATGATTTTTGAAGAAACGCCAGTGGGTACCGTATACGCAGATTTTTTTACGACGCTCCAAGGATCATACAATATCCTTGTATATTTTTGATATTTTTCAATAAAGAAAATTAAACATATTTTTGAATGCAGATACTTTTAGATAATTAAAACCCCAATACGAAATTTCAAATAGTTTTCCTTGAAAAAATTCACAAAAATGACCTTTTTCCGGCTTCTAGGTGTATATCTCCCCTTAATGCCACTTTCCTCTACAAACTTTAACACTCCCGTTTAACCTCCTTAAAGGTTACATTGTGGAAATTGCTGAAATAAACGTTTAATTATTTGTGTTGTAGTGTATTTATGTCAAGTTGCAAGTAAATCTGACCAAAAAATGTGTTTTCCTATAGAAATTTTAACACCCCCGTTTAACCCTTTAAGGGTCGGATTTCGATTTTTACCACTCTTGAAAAAGGTCTTGTTTTCGTTCAAATATCAAGGCTGTGTGGTCAGAATTAGAGGCCGCAGATATCGTAATACTGCCATCATGTTCAATAAAGACCGCTTAGTAAACATGCCAAATTTCATCATTCTATATTTAATATTTTTCGCACAAAAAATTGGTAAAAAATTGTACATTTCTTGGTCCAACGACAACAATTTTTTGGACCGCCCATCCACCAGTGTCAGTTATCATTTTCATTGCATTCCAACGACGCAAACTCCAATGTCATCCGTTAGTCTCAAGATTAACACGTTTTTTCTTCGTTCGTTTTTACAACTCCCACGCCCTATGTTTCTCGTTGCCATTGAAAGACGACACGCGCAATATATCAAAGAAAATCGTATTTCCTCTTCGCCAGTGAGTCCTGTAGCGTTCCGCCTCCATCATTGTTTCATCGAAAATGCACGCGCCCACGTTGCACAGGTGAATTTCGCGCTTGGCTAGCTCCACCGTGCGTGTTACAGCGGCCATAAGGGAGCATAGGGCCGATCGGGTGCAAATTCATCGATGCATATACAATACCGGGCAAAATGAACTGCGCAGAGAACCGTGCGAAATAAATGGCAAAGCGAGTAGTTTACTTTGTCCAGTGTATGTATACACACGCGCGACTGCGAAGGATATAAGGAGATCGGTATCTGGCGGTGCATGTTTTCAGGTGCTCCCTGCGGGGCATTTTGCGCGCGCGCGCTTCAGTCGTGACTCGGAAATACAAGCGCGTGCGGCGACACAGCGCGTAGACCATTTAAGGGGGGAGTTACCTTTAGGCGAGGAAAAAACTTGCTGATTTTCATGATTTTTTTAAACAAGATTTCATTACCATTTTTGACACTTAGGGTATGTTCTATTACTACTTTTGGCTGTTACATGGGATTTTTTAAATGATTAATCTTTGAAACCTGCGGAGGTATGGCACGTCCTTCTAAACTGATCCTGATGAAATTTTGTATAAATCTTTCTAACGTTATTGTCTGAAATATGACCCTAAATGTTGTGGAAAATAAAAAAAAATCTATTTTTATTGCATTTTTTTCGGAAAATTCAATCTTTTTGTTTCAAAGCGTACCATTTCATCGATTTTCAACATTTCTCACTTTTTCTTGGTCCACATTCCGCTTATGAGTGTTAATGAAAGAAAAATCTTCATTGGTTTTTTCAGATTAAGGGCTAACTCCACTTTGGAATTTTCGAAAAAAAAAACAAAACAAAAAATTGGTTTGAGACCGGAGCCTGAATTAGAAGGTCCGAAAAATCGTTGTTTTTTGTATTGCTTAAACGGTAAATAAACTATCCAAGAATGTATTTACAAAGTTACAGAGGCCAATTGTAAATATTTTCGAAGACACAAGGCGAAAAGCAGAGAAGCGATTGATATTTGATATTGATATGTCCTCCTATTGAAAACTTTGAAGCGCGTTTTCTCCAGTTTTCACTTTCACGATTTTCCCAAATTGGCGGGCGTGATAGCACAAAAACGAAAGGACCTGTTGAATCAAACCGAAGTTTATTTTCTTCAGTATGAAAATCTTTTCTAAGCGAATTAAAAAAGTCGTTGAAAAAGTCTTTTTAAATAATTTTTATAGCACGTCAGTGTTTTTTAACACATTTTTTTTTCAAATCGGAGAAAAGTTATAATTTCACAATTTTTTTCAGCCTCTTCTTAATTCACCCAGAAGAAAAATATATAAAAATTGAAAATTTTATTGGTTTTTTTGTTTCCGTGAAGAATTACGAGCTGCATCTTTTCCGCCGATTGGAGACTGCAGTGGCAAGACGCACATGGAAAAGGCTGATAAATCTGCAGTAATTTATTGTTTCACGTTGAACATTTTTTTTTATACATTTCATATATACATGAAAAGGTACCTCAATGTTTACTAGGCTCACTTGTTTTTTCCCTTATAAAAAAAATTCCCGAAAAAACGCCGTTTTGGACCTTTGAATTCAGCCTTGGGGGATGCTTTGAACCATGTAGAACAAGGGAAAAAAAAAGTCTGGTACCTGTAAATAAAAAAAGGCGTGCGCGGCGTCACCCGTTTGCTCGGAACACAATTTTTAAAAACGACACGCCGCATAACAATATTCATTCTATTCACTCCAAATTTTGAGCACACCTAGGAAATAACATTCCGAAGAGAAATACGTACGGGATTTTCCATGAGTTAATTATAACATTATTTATTACCAAATTATTGCAAGTTTTCTGTCGAAAATTGAAATTTTACTTTAAATGCTTGCCGATTACACAAAGATCAATATTTTCAATATTCCCTACGTATTTCTCCAGTTATACTCATGCTAATTAATAGAATTTTTAAACTTTTTCTCCATATTCAAATTTGCGTCAGTTACACTACGTGCCGCAAAGCGTCTCAAATTCAACATGCATGGCGAGAATGGCTCCAGCGTCACCATTTTGTATATTTTTGTAATATAATTTTTCTTTTGTTCACTTGAAGATATGGCTAATGACATCCTTGAATATTATTATCCTCTTACTTGTTCTTCCACCCAAAAGAAAAATCGCTTAATTTTAGGCGTTTACAGGGGTGTTACTCCTTAATCCCGCCGACACTACGTGTCACGCCGTCGGTCAACATCCGCCGCAACCCGTTTAGAAGACCGTGTCGAACTTCCGTCATTTTTATAGTGTAACGGGTCGGAATCCGTCACAATTATTTTTATTTGTTCGGGACTCGATCAGGGAAGAAATTAGTTGAAACTCTTTGTTTTGGAGGTATTTGGTAATAAAATGACCTTTATTCGGTATTTTGACTCGATATAAAAATAATTCTGGTGTACAAATGTGGTGTGTTGTTTGTGTCGCTAGAGCATATTTTGTGTGTTTCAATGTATCGCTGGAGTGTGTTTTGTGTGTTTTAATGTGTCGCCGGAGTGTGTTTTGTGTGTTTTAATGTGTCGCCGGAGTGTGTTTTGTGTGTCTTAATGTGTCGCCGGAGTGTGTTTTGTGTGTTTTAATGTGTCGCGATATTGATTGCGGCGCGCTTGATCTCGGTACGGCGCGCTATCCCCTCTCTTCCACCTGTCGCTCGTGGCGCGCGGTGCCGAGCGCGCTCTCGTGCTACGCGCCGTCCCTGGTTCCCCCCACTCTATCGATTCCCGACGCGGTGGATCGCGGCGCGCTGTCGATCGACGCGCTACGGCGCGTTCTCTTGTAATTACTCCCCGTGAGCGTAATCGATTGCGACGCGTCGAGACTCGATTACTCTAACGGTGGCTTACGCCGTCGGATGGCGCCACGTACCCGCTTATGAGAATGTACCGCTTGTGATGTGTGTTGCGTCGGTGTGGTGTTACGAATTTCGATGCCTCTCTGACCTTCAGGGTCTCCTGATATTTTCGGGAGCCCTTGCGGAGATTTTGTGTTTTACAATTGTTTGTTTGTGTGTGTATTGTCGCCTGCTACCTCGAATACCTCCTCGCACTTTCTATTCCCCTAATACTAATTTCCTATCTATCCTTTCATAATTTATTCCTCCTTAATGTTTTTTAGTACTCTTTTTTCTTATTCTTCTCCCAGTTCTTTGTTTCTGTATTTATTGACTTTAAAAACTATTTCATAACTTTTTTAAGTTTCTTAAAGTTCCCCTTCTCAGCTTTCCACCCTTATCGGGGTACTTTCCTGAGCGGTACTTTTTAATCCACGATAAAAAGTCAGACTTTCTTAAGGCGCCTTCTTCCTTCTCTCGTTTTTTCAATGTTTTCCCCTTTCTCAGCTTTCCACCCTTATCGGGGTACTTTCCTGAGCGGTACTTATCGATCCACGATAAAAAGAAGAAGTAACGTTCCTTCAACTTTCTTCCTCTTTTATACCCACAATTGATTGTTTATTTTTCCCCTTCCCTTACCAATTACCCATCATTCCCTTTATTGTTAACTTTTTTCATGTTTTAAATAAATTTATTCTTCCTTTGTTTTTTTTGTTACTTTCTCTGTTTTCTTTCCAACGACTTTTCCCCTTCCCTTACTTTTTACCTGTTGTTACCTTTCTCTACTGTTTTTTGTTTATTTTCTGTTTTTCTTTTTCTCTCTAGTTTTTTCTTTCTACCTTAGGCTGTTTTTGTTCTTTTCTGTTTTTTCTTCTCTTGCTCGTCTTTCCTTCCGTTTATTGTTTTATGACCTTGAAGGTCATAACTGCCCGCTTAACTTTTATATTTATTATTTCCCCTCCCTTACTTTTCTAGTGGGTCGGTTTATCTGAATTTGTGGTGGGGGGTATGGCGCCTGAGACGGACCTGTACGTCTCATTGTCCCCCGTGGCTCTTTATGTTTTGGATTGCTTTTCAGAAATCCAAATCATGAAGAGTCACAAAAAATTTATTCCTAAACCTACTGTAGGCCTATCCCGTTCTTTCAATTTTAACTCGCTTATTTATTTTACGTGCTACTGGGCCGCTGCCCATCAATATTTATTCCCCCCCTTAATGCCAAACGCTCGCTTGCAATTATGACATAATGTTTTTTTTTTTTTTTTTCATTTATTTACTCGTTTATCGCTGTTTTCATCGTCTTTGTCGCCGTCGTCTCTCAGACCCATCTCCTGCCAATACCCTCGGCCTCGCTGTTGTCGTCGTCGCCGTCCCCCGTTTCTTTGCCGCCTGCCACGCCTCTGTATCGCCAGAAACGCTCTGCTATGCGGATGTCGTCGGCGCTGGCGTCCCCTCTTTCCTCGACGTCTTTCAGGCCCAGATCTGGCCAGAAACGCTCTGCCATTCTGTCGTTGTCGACGTTGCCATCCCCTCTTTCCTCGACGTCTTTCAGGCCCAGGTCTGGCCAGAAACGCTCCGCCACGTTGCCGTTGTCGACGTTGCCGTCCCCTCTTTCCTCGACGTCTTTCAGGCCCAGGTCTGGCCAGAAACGCTCCGCCACGTTGCCGTTGTCGACGTTGCCGTCCCCTCTTTCCTCGACGTCTTTCAGGCCCAGGTCTGGCCAGAAACGCTCCGCCACGTTGCCGTTGTCGACGTTGCCGTCCCCTCTTTCCTCGACGTCTTTCAGGCCCAGGTCTGGCCAGAAACGCTCTGCCATTCTGTCGTTGTCGACGTTGCCATCGTCGTTTCTTTGTCGCCTGCCACGCGCCTGTGGTGCCAGATATGCTCTACTCCACGGACGTCGTCTGCGTTGATGTTCCCGTTTTTCTCGTCGTATTTCAGGGCCTTGTCCCGCCAGCAACGCTCCACGCCGCTGTTGTTGGCAACGTTGCCATCTTGGTATGTGTCCGGTTTTTCCTGCGAATGCGACCGCGGCTATGATTTCCGTGACTGGCCGCCTCCGGCGCGGCTTAAGTCCCTCAGAATGTTGCTGGTAGAATTTTTCGGGAGGGCATGTTATCTCGCTGCCACTGTTGGTCTGGATTCCCACTGGGTTTCCTTTGTCGCTGACCGATATGCTTGAACATTTTGGATGAACTGCTTGCCGGGGTGCCCTCTGTCCATCTTCCTCGATGACGAATTCTCGTGACGGCTCGTATAAATTGCTCGCGAAGGCTTCCATAGACTCATTTTTCTTCCTGATTTCCTGACTTCCATGGGTGCTTCTCCCAGCGGTAATCTCTGCGATTGGGTGCTGGTTCCTCGGCTGTTCCTCGATTTGTTTGACGGATTCTTGTGACAGGGAGAGACTTTTGCTCGTTCCGTCTCGTTGTTTCGTTGGTCTTTCTATTCGTTGGCCTTTCTGTGCCCGAATTCGTTTATTATCAAGAATTCTGATCATTCCTAGTTGAATGATTTGCTCGGCATCTTGCTCTTCCGTCTCGTCTTGAATATGCCGTTTCTTCTTCATTCTTTCCCTCTTCTTCAGGTTTCTTTTCATCCGTTGCCGTGCTTCTTCCATGGCTTCCTGAGTTTCTTCATCATCTGTTGCGCCTCGTGATGTTTCATTTCCCTTGGAAATTGCCATCGATTCGGGCGCAACTATTAACAGTTTCCCTGGTTCTGTTGTTGTCCGGTGGGCTGCCCGATGGCTGTTGGCGGCACTTGTGACTCTGCTTGACCTCTGGTTGGCATGTTCATGACCGCTGGTCCCCCGGACTGACTCGGATTCCATGGTGCTGCTGCTGGGTTCAAAGGGGGTCTTATATTTCCGTATCCGTGCTGCATCCACGGTCCTCGCGTCGCGTTAGCTGACCCATATTCTCCACCCCTTGGCTGTGGACCTTGGAATGGTGGTGGTGGCCCTGAATATCTGGGATATTCCGGTCTCCATTGCGGGTTTGGTCCCGTTGGGCGGGGTCCTCCGAATGTTCCAAACCTTTGGTTCTTCCCCGGGTTGTTTGGCTGCCAGTTTGGATTGCTGGTCTCATGCCACCGTGGAAGAGATCTTCTAGCATTCAGGGGTCCTGCTCCGTCCATACTTTCCAATAGTTCGAGGAAAGTATCGATGTTTTTGATGCCACTGACCCGTACTGCCATTCTGACGGCTTCGTCGAAGTGGTTTGCCAATTTCCTGATGATTTGCTCCTCTGTCGGACCTTGACTTAAGTCTTTTGCGTTGCCAAAAATTTGGGTGGCATATTCGGTCCGGGTCATTCGATGCCCGTCCCACTCATGTGCTCCAAATTCGAGATTTCTCCGTACTTTGTCCTGAATCTCTTGACTCCAATAACGGGCTTGGAATTTTTCTTCGAATTCTTCAATTGACTGGACCCTTTCTTCCACGATTCTCCACCAATCCTTGGCCGTATCTCTGAGTGACTGGCTGATGATATAATGAAGGTCGGTGTTTCCCGTAATTCGCCAGAATTCCCTGAAGTCCTTCAGAAACCGCATTGGTCGTTCTCTTCCATCGCCGTTGTACGTTGGCGGTTTTTGTTTTGCTGCGTATGCCTGACTGACATCGAGCCCTGTCGTCCACGTTGTGTTACCTCTGGAGGCGGAGTTTTGGGCCTGGATGTTTTTCTCACATGCCGTAATTCGTTTGGAGTGATCTGTGACTACTTCTCCTACCTCCTTCGATGAATGAAGAAGCTGGGATATTGTCCTCCTAATGGCCTCCACTCGGGTATCAAAATCCTCGATTTTCTCGTTATTTTCTTTTTGGGCTTCTTCGTGACTTTGCTCGATCATTTTCTGAGCGATCACGATTTTCCGTTCCGTGCGTTCCTCGATTTTGTTCATGTTGTTTTCGATTTTCTTGTTGATTTCCTCGTTTAACTGGCGTGTCCTTATGATGCACTGGTCATCTTGTTGCTTGATTTCCGCCTGGGTGGTGAGGCGTTCCCTACGCTGCTCGTTGCGTATGCTGTTCATGGCTTTGATGAGAGCCAGAGTGGTCGCGCTGTGCTCAGTTTCGTTGTCCTCAACGATTACCTCGGTATCGCCTCTATTTTGACCGATCTCAAAAGTTTCTTCGTTCGTAGTTGGGGCTGATCCTATTTCCGACAGTCGCCCAATATTCTGCCGATCTCTGCGACGGGCTTCGTCTATTAACCCATCCGCAGTCGTTGATTCCCAGTTTAGGGACGATTCGCTGTTTTGTTGCGCCATTTTATTATTATTGATACCTCCTACGAGTTTTTCTTTCTTGTGATCGAGTCCCTGTTCGGGCGCCAAATGTAACGGGTCGGAATCCGTCACAATTATTTTTATTTGTTCGGGACTCGATCAGGGAAGAAATTAGTTGAAACTCTTTGTTTTGGAGGTATTTGGTAATAAAATGACCTTTATTCGGTATTTTGACTCGATATAAAAATAATTCTGGTGTACAAATGTGGTGTGTTGTTTGTGTCGCTAGAGCATATTTTGTGTGTTTCAATGTATCGCTGGAGTGTGTTTTGTGTGTTTTAATGTGTCGCCGGAGTGTGTTTTGTGTGTTTTAATGTGTCGCCGGAGTGTGTTTTGTGTGTCTTAATGTGTCGCCGGAGTGTGTTTTGTGTGTTTTAATGTGTCGCGATATTGATTGCGGCGCGCTTGATCTCGGTACGGCGCGCTATCCCCTCTCTTCCACCTGTCGCTCGTGGCGCGCGGTGCCGAGCGCGCTCTCGTGCTACGCGCCGTCCCTGGTTCCCCCCACTCTATCGATTCCCGACGCGGTGGATCGCGGCGCGCTGTCGATCGACGCGCTACGGCGCGTTCTCTTGTAATTACTCCCCGTGAGCGTAATCGATTGCGACGCGTCGAGACTCGATTACTCTAACGGTGGCTTACGCCGTCGGATGGCGCCACGTACCCGCTTATGAGAATGTACCGCTTGTGATGTGTGTTGCGTCGGTGTGGTGTTACGAATTTCGATGCCTCTCTGACCTTCAGGGTCTCCTGATATTTTCGGGAGCCCTTGCGGAGATTTTGTGTTTTACAATTGTTTGTTTGTGTGTGTATTGTCGCCTGCTACCTCGAATACCTCCTCGCACTTTCTATTCCCCTAATACTAATTTCCTATCTATCCTTTCATAATTTATTCCTCCTTAATGTTTTTTAGTACTCTTTTTTCTTATTCTTCTCCCAGTTCTTTGTTTCTGTATTTATTGACTTTAAAAACTATTTCATAACTTTTTTAAGTTTCTTAAAGTTCCCCTTCTCAGCTTTCCACCCTTATCGGGGTACTTTCCTGAGCGGTACTTTTTAATCCACGATAAAAAGTCAGACTTTCTTAAGGCGCCTTCTTCCTTCTCTCGTTTTTTCAATGTTTTCCCCTTTCTCAGCTTTCCACCCTTATCGGGGTACTTTCCTGAGCGGTACTTATCGATCCACGATAAAAAGAAGAAGTAACGTTCCTTCAACTTTCTTCCTCTTTTATACCCACAATTGATTGTTTATTTTTCCCCTTCCCTTACCAATTACCCATCATTCCCTTTATTGTTAACTTTTTTCATGTTTTAAATAAATTTATTCTTCCTTTGTTTTTTTTGTTACTTTCTCTGTTTTCTTTCCAACGACTTTTCCCCTTCCCTTACTTTTTACCTGTTGTTACCTTTCTCTACTGTTTTTTGTTTATTTTCTGTTTTTCTTTTTCTCTCTAGTTTTTTCTTTCTACCTTAGGCTGTTTTTGTTCTTTTCTGTTTTTTCTTCTCTTGCTCGTCTTTCCTTCCGTTTATTGTTTTATGACCTTGAAGGTCATAACTGCCCGCTTAACTTTTATATTTATTATTTCCCCTCCCTTACTTTTCTAGTGGGTCGGTTTATCTGAATTTGTGGTGGGGGGTATGGCGCCTGAGACGGACCTGTACGTCTCAATAGATTAATAAAAAATTAAAAAATACCATGTAACAGCCAAAAGTAATAATGAACCGGATCCTGAGTCTCAAAAATGGTGAAGTAATCTTTCCTTTTGAGGTAATCCTATCGCTTCACACTAATTACACCACTGATCATACTTGAGACTTGTAAACTTTATATTTTTAACATATGCAAAAAAAAATTTGTCATCACCAAAATTTTCCATGTGTAAACTGTTTAATGAATGTTCACATTCGATTAGAAAAATGAAAAAATAGTTATTCCAACGATTCGCGCAGTATTTCTAGGTTTGATATTTGGCAACATTGGTTCTATCTCCGTCTCTTTTTACTCAACCAGGCGAGTTTAACCTCCATGCTTTTCACCGTCGAACTGTCAACACAATGTCAGGTGTGGGAAATATAAAGCATTGTATTCGGGCCACGACCGGTAAAAAAGCGTGGAAAATTTATGTCGGCGAAATATGTCGGTTAAAAATGAAATATGTGTGAAAATTAGAATGACTGAGATGAGGTTAGGACTACAGTCAGCTGTTGCCTTGCTGTCACGTCTCTTTATCGTAGCAAGTGGTAATAAATCCAATACCGGAAGTTCAAATTAAACTTGATATTACATAAAAATTAGGTCAATAAGCGTAATTTTTTCTGACAGCATTGGATTACTACAAGTGTCAAGTATGTAAATCTGATTATTTTTAAGAATCTGACGGATTCCCACTATTATATATACTTTTGTAGCGACCGGAAATTGGGTTCTTGTATGTCGTCTCGGAATCCCTTCACAAAAACACGCAATTTTAAGATTTTTTTCTCTGTAATTAGGTCGACAACCGACCCTGAAATTTTACAGAAACGATTATTAATACATTTAGTAAAGCTCAAAAAAAGATAATGAAAATCCTATGGATTGAAGCCTGGCGATAGGATTACCTTAAAAAGAAATCATGAAAATCAGCGATGTTTTCCTCGCCTAAAGGTATCTCCCCCCCTTAAATCGGAAATCGTCGTGATCGTCGCATTCTTGATATCGGTACGTAATCCGGGGAACGCGACGCAGCGAGCGCGCGAAAGAAAGAAAGCGCGATGAGAGACGAATAAGCGGTATCGGTATGCAGGCGCGCGTGCATCGACCGCCTTTCCACTGGCGTCAGGGCGTACGAACCGTGGCGTCAAACGGCGCCCGCGACGCCGCGAGACGACTTGCGCCCTTTCGCGTTACACGCGAGAGTGCGTAACGCGAAGAAAAAAAAAAGAAGGGCAAAAACATTACGGCGTGTCGAACAGCGGGCAAAATCACGATCGAACCAAGGGCAAATGGGGAATCCGCGTGGCAGACGTACGTGCGGGCGAGTGCCACACACGAACGCGAAGATTCTCGCGATTCGCCTCTCTTTGGTCGTAATAGGTTACCTATATAGGAGGGTCTTGATCACCCGTATGAACCGCGTGCATACGCCATGTTTGGTCATAAACGAAGAGCGTCGCGACATTACTGACGCACGCCTACGGCCGCGTGCAAGAAATACGTGGATATGCGAGTAGAAGGAAGGATTCGCTGAAATTGCCCGCGACGCAATGAAAATAAAGAGCAAAAAGAGGAAAATCGCGTTGAAGGATTCCCGGATATCCCTCGTACTTCCCGCTGATAAGTGTGGCGTCGAGCCTCTGTATAATTGTGACAATTCTTCCGTAGATCGGATACGACAAGCTGTCAATCTGACTCTTCGGGCCCCGTTGTATATACACTGACAGAAAAATTCTATTGATATGAACTGAACGCGTCTATTTGATTTTTGTTTATTTGAATTAACTAGATTTTTCGCGGAATCAAAATTTTCCTATTGCATTCTATTATTGAAATTATTTACTTTTAATATATTGATTTATTCAAATCAAAATATATTCAATATCGTCCAATAACTAAATATTTTATTTAATCCTAATGAATCTGTGATTCGGTTTCATCTGCTTTAAAAACTTATTTAAATTAGATATAATTTTCGTAACGTCCATCATTTTTCTATTTCATTGAATCGTCTGTTTTTATTGCAACACATACAGGGTGGATCAATAACTATTAGCACCTTGAATATCTTCGAAACTGTAAGGTTCACAGAAATATTTGCCGAAATGAAATTGCACAGTACGAAAGGGGCCATTCCATAGCGATAATAGTTTTTTTGCAGGTGGAGGTACTTCGGACATTTGAAGGTCAACTCCATTTTTTTAAATGAATCGGTATGTTTTTTTCCTGTATCATGAAAGAGGGGCTTAAAACAAGTTCAACGACCTATAACATAAGGTCATTGAAGGTGATAGAAAGTACAGAAAGGCGATAATACTTACAGTTTCGGTAGTAAATAAAATTATCGCGTTTATAGTAAGTGTTCAAATTTCGATTCCCATATAGGTGAAATATTTTCTTCGATAGGAATCATCTCAAAAGGCCGGGGAATGATGAATTACGATACAAATCGATGTTGTAAAACCCACAATTAACTATTTCTTTTTATTTTGGATTTATGAAATATTTTATGCATATAGTACACTTAGGTTTACAGTGTACATTGTAAGCAAATAGACATTTAGCTGAATCGAATATTTATTTATTCCATTTAAATATATTCAATATTTAAAAAAAATAGCTGAAACAAATAAAAAAATATCTTTAAAACAAATAAGATCGTAGTAGGCCGTGAGCCAAGGAAAAAACCTATTTGATTTAAAGAGATCCTATTTGAATTTAATATTTTTTTTGGCAGTGTACAGGTCTTGAAACGACGGTCGTATATAGGCGGCGAGTGGGCCGTTTATAGGGAACACGTGCTGTACACTTTCATAGTGTCTGTCTTGTACTGAAATGATATGAATTTACATAATGGACAATAATTACGGATATTTGACTACATCGGAATTGAAAAATCGGTTTCTACTCTTTTCCTTCTCTGTTCATTCTTTGAAGTTTCTTATTTGCTCCAAACAAACAGGGAAGGTATATAGTTTAATCCCCGTAAAGAATAGGCTAGGTAAGTGTTAACTAGTAAAATAATATCAGAAGGTTAAGAAAATGCAGATATTTCAAATAGAATTTTGTAGGTTAAGATGATTAACTATTTTACAATATACTTTTAGAAGTAAATAGCGTCGAAAATATTATGTTTATTCACTGAGCTGTAACAAATCCTTCATTTCTATAGTCTGCAGATCTAAAATGACGAGAATATAGCCTTGAATGTTTTGTGGCTGTAAAGTGCTTGCGACGTATAGCAATTTCATATTGCTTGCGAAGTTTTTCGGTTCTAGGAAATTCTTCGCAATTTATTAACAACGGATTATTCAACGAAAATTCAACAGTAGTCGTAGAAACACGGGCAAAACCAAAGAGAATCTCACTAAACGTCATGTTCTGTTTTCGTTATAATACAATGTCCCCTCTAGTGGGAGAAATTGGCAGTAAGGTTTCCTATTGTCCAAGCTTTTCTTTCTTATCGCCGCTACCGTGTGTCGCTCTGATCGGGGGGGGGGGGGGGGGGCATGATGAGACTAACCTCAACCGATCATAATATAACGTATATTAGCTTCTACAGCTGTACTCAACGAAGTGTCGTTGTTATCATTATTATGAAATCCTCAATTCCACTCAATCAATAAGAATGAAATGAATAACGTATTAGGAGTACAACTTTGCAGTGACCGTTTTACTTAGAGAGCCACTGCGGCCGAAGTAGTGGCCCTAGCTCAATAAAAAAAAGTGGCATTTTAAACTAGAGGCTCTGCCAATGTAAACAATTTAAAAAAGCTAACGGATACGTGTATGCATTATAAAGTTATAGGCACTCAAACATGGCAACCTACGAACCGAATTCTCAGCATTTGTGGGAGGTTATTATTTACTTCTTCAACATCAAGAAATCTGCGGCTGAGGCCCACCGTTTGCTTGTAGATGCTTACGGGGAGGATTCTATTAGTGAGAAAATGTGTCGGCGGTGGTTTCAACGCTTCAAAAGTGGAGATTTTGAGGTCGAGAACAAGCATGATGGCGAAAGGCAGAAAGTTTTTGAAGACGGGCTGACAGCTGGGCGTTGTGTACTATGAGCTGCTCAAATCATCCGAAACCATCACAGGGGAACTCTACCGACGTCAGTTGATGCGCTTGAGTAAGGCACTCAAAGAGAAACGGCCACAATTCAACGAAAGACATGACAAGGTGATACTGCAGCATGACAATGCCCGACCCCATGTTGCAAATGTCGTGAAAAAGTACTTGGAAACGCTGAAATGGGAGGTTTTATCCCACCCGCCGTACTCTCCAGACATTGCCCCTTCCGACTATCACTTGTTCCGGTCAATGGCACACGATTTGGCTGACCAGCACTTCGGTACTTACGAAGAAGTCAAAAATTGGGTCGATTCCTGGATTGCCTCCAAGAATCAAGACTTTTATCGACGCGGGATTCGAATGCTACCTGAAAGATGGGCCGAGGTCGTAGCTAGCGACGGGCAGTACTTTGATTAAAAAATATGTAGCCACTTTTTTATAATAAAGCCTTAAACTTTTGAAAAAAAAACGGTCACTGCAAATTGTACTCCTTATAATAAAATTTTAATTTATAACTTAATTGTATAAATTCACTTACAAAAATCCATTAAAATGATCGAATCAAAAATTGGGAGAAATATTCAATTATAAATTGGCCATACCGATTTTTTTATGCACAATGCTATATTAATAACGAGAAAAAAAGAAAAAGTATCTTGTGTTTCGATCCACAACTTTCCGTTTCCGAGTGCAAGCGGAACCATTCAGCTCAACTGTCGTACCGTAATAAGAACAATCAAATATGAATCACTTTTATCATGGTCACTTGAGTTCTGCACACGGTTAATAAAGGTTTGATTACATTTTTTAGCATGTATGTATTTATTTTTTCTTTTTTGCATGCAAATACATGCGTTTGTAATTGACTTTTCACGTACTGGATATTTCTTACGAAAAATAGTCAAGAACATGTAAGCCGAGAAATTGCAGTCTGAAGCGCATGCGCTGTGTGCAAGACAGAAAGAGATTTATGTCTCTTTTGCACACGATATTGATGTATCTTTTGCACCGGAGGCCCCCTTTTCTATACGCACCATGCGGCCAAAAATTGGAGCAAAAACTAGACGCTAAGCGAACCTTCCCCCACTATCGTCGTTTCAAGACCTGTATACAAGACCGTGCTTTGGAGTCTTTGGACTCTTTGGAGGATTGATATGTCACTTTGAAGTCAGATTCATCGTAACTACCAATTTCTTGGCGGGAGATGAGGTGAGACATTGATAACTTATTGGTTAATCGATATTGCTTTGTTTCTAATGATTCTTTCCCTGCAAGCTTTTGCGATACCGTTTTTAAATTCAATCAAACTGTACCGGAACTTTAGGATCAAGTGGTGTTGAAGCTTGCCACACTTCAATGCAACGAAACCTTTACATTCTCATTTCCTCATTTCCTTCATCATAGAAAATCTTTTTGTGCAAACTTATATTGTAGATATGAAAATAAGTATCTTCCAATAATGATTGAGAGCTTTTTGTGAGCAAGATCTGTGTTTTAAATGGAATTTGAGGCAATTTGGTAATGTTGATTTTCATTGTATTTCAAATCAATATCAAAACGACAACGAAATCGACGTTCACAACGACGGCTTTGTGTTACAACAAGCAAAACAACTGCTTCAAAGCATCCCATACATCGTGAAAAAATGTTACAGCCCTAACATGTCTGTCACACTCACTTTATCGCTTTATAGCTAAACCCCTGATTACATTTTTCATAAACCGAATAATACGTGTTTTTTATTTATTGAAACCTACCATAAAGTAGAAATGTCGAGGAGCTCTACAATCCTAACTAGAGTCACTTGATACCATTTTGTAACGAAATTTTGTCATTGAAAAAAATATATATATATATTTTTTAATAGCTCGATATTCATACTAAAATAGATGTGTAATTAATTTTATGAGTGAATCACCTTTTCATACGAAAAAAAATTGTTAAATTCGCACATGATTTTATATCCGATACTGTGGCCTAAGGCCTTAACTGACTGTATCGCTAAATGGACTAATCTATTCGGCCGCAGTGCGGAGCTCGAATGTTCCACCACTCCTACTCTATAGGTGGACACTCGGCCCCCATCATACATCCTGCCCGGGTACTGAGGACAGCTGTCGGAAAAGGACCTGGGGTCGAGTCGACCCCGTTTATGCAGTATACGTCTGAAACTCAGGAAATCAAATATACGAAAGTACTAAACAGCAGGGAACTATTAACCAGATGCGGTAAAAAATGAACAAAATTATTGACAGTTACGGTTCCGCACTGCAATAACGAAAATATTGAATTTTAAGCAAGGTTAGACGCGTGGGGTTCCACGATCGTCAAATTTCGACGTTCAACCGTCTCTATATTTTATCGTGTGTCTTACGAGGAAAACTTCCCACACTATTGTATCACGAGAACTGTACTAAAAAAAATGACTTAGGCTAAATAAATCCGTCATTGGGTCATGCTAACGAAATACTTGTTGATAAAATGTAATGTTAGGTTCCAAGTGATGATCTTTTTTCTCTGTGTACCTTAACCTCATTCCGATATGAGGTAAGCCTGCCAAGTGTTTTTAATGCAAAATCATAAACGCGTTTAAGCTCAACGTATTCGCTCGATAAAATCATGGCGTTTTACGCGGTCGATATCCTCGACGCGATTGGGTGCGACTCTGGCCGCGAGCCACACAGAATCATTCGAATACGAGGGTGGGGGGGGGGGTCGTTTTTGCGGCGACTTACGATACGTTTCCACTTGAGATATCGCGTAAGAACAGCCGGGAATTGTTGAACTACTGTGTGTTTCGATATGACGCGGTGGGGACAGCTGAAATGAGCGGCGATAAGACGTGTACTGGGGCAAGGCGCGCGTAAGAATAAAACACGCGGAGGCAGGTCAATCAAAGGGGATGTGACGTTCTACTGGGGAAAATAACATCAAACTTAAGCACTTTGACGAAAATTGTCGTAGGGATCCAATTGGATTCACATACTTGTCCCTACTTCCAGATAAAAATCCAATGGGTCATCGCATTGGAATCCTACACAAAAGGTCACGGTCGTACATTGGATTCCAATGGGGAATCCCGATTAGAATCCATTGTTCGAGCGTGACGTTTCCTATTTGCATTCTAAAGAATTCCTACATTATTGAACAGAATCCGATACGATTGTTGATGGAACGCATCGCATTCTGTACGTTGAATTCTCTAAATAAAATATATAGATATACAGAATGAGCGGATCTTCAAAAAGTATAAACCTTATCTTAAGGGGAGGTACCTGAGTAAACGGCGAGAAAAACAGGTAAACTTCGGGAATTTTTATCTCAAAACCTAATGTTTCGATTGGATCCGGGTTTTTTTATTGGACAATATGTACATTGAGGTATGTTTTGGAATTTTTTAAAGTAAATTCGTCGACTGGAAGCGATTCAAACGCGATTATCTCGAAACATAGTTTTCCAAGTCGGTGCCAGATGTATCTCGAAAACGGCTTGTCCAATTTTGTCCAAATTTAGATACAATATTCTTCGATAGTTTTTCTCGTTCGCCACGTAGGGGTTTTTCATTTGATTGAACCATTGCTTTTTTATGCAATGTGTATGCAATCTAAAATCGTCGGAAATTGCGAACGAAAAACGAATGGTAAATTAAAACGGTCGCAATTCCGTCAAAAATAAAAATTTCAAAAAAAAATCCTACCCGGCGAACGAGAAAAACTATCGAAGAATATTGTATCCAAATTTGGACAAAATCGGACAAGCCGTTTTCGAGATACATCTGGCACCGACTTTGAAAACTATATTTCGAGATAATCGCATTTGAACCGCTTCCAGTCAACAAATTTATTTAAAAAAATTCCTAAACATACCTCAATGTACATATTTTCCATAAAAATTCCCGAAGTTTATCTGTTTTTCTCGCCGTTTACTCAGGTATCTCCCCTTAAAAAAGTATCAATCGCTTGAATAAGCATACAGGGTAAACCATTTAACGTGACCACCCCAAATATCTCCGTTGCCTTTAGAGTGACGAAACAAATGTCACGAGGTAATTTGATTGATTTCGAAGGGCTGATACAGTGGTGAAAAATTCATTTTTGTCGCGGTCATAGTTTTTGCGTTCTCAAGGTCATCGATGGTTTTTCAAATGGGAACATATTTATTTTTATTAAGACGTGGCAGCTGATATTCAGACGAATTCAACGACCTATTATATCATGAGCTTGAAACGATTTTTTACCAAAGTACACGTGTAAAAACGGGAAATCGTGATGGTATTGACAATAAGAATATCCGAATAGTGTAATTGAATTTTTTTATGCACAACATTCATCGTAACAAATGTTCGAAGTGATGGTCATTAACGTCGATACATTTTGAAGACGTCGGATGAATGATTCTCTTGACCTTCGAATAGTTTCTGGTGTGATAGCGGCGCAGGCTCTTGTAATTCGTTCTCGCATGCTCGCCGGCGTGCGTTTGTTTGGGTTGATAGATGGTAAACATTCTTCACTCTACTAGTTTTACTACGTTAAAATACCAGTATTTACAAACATCAGAAACATCTCCGACTATTGACATTATTGGATCCGTTGGATAACCTGCGCCGCCCAAGAAAAGATACCTCAATGTTTACTGAGCTACATCATACTGGTTTTTCCCTTCTAAAAAAATTCCCTAAAAAAAAACGCTTTTTGGACCTTCTAATTCAGGCTCCCGCCTTAGACAGGATCTTATAGGAAGAGAGGAGTTGAAACGAAAAGAGCGAGATCAATATTCAAAGAAAAAGGAGAACAAGATATTAATAAACCAATAAAAACTTAGTAGGAAAAAGTTTGCATCATTCATCTGGCCCTACCATTTCGTTCGATCATGATAAGTCTCTCAAATCTAAAAAATCAGCGTGATCCATAGGTCAGTATGCATAATCAGTGTGATCCATATTATAACGATTAGAACTGCAGTGAATTACAATTTTCAAATCAACAAAATAAATATTTTTGTTTATAAATTTCGTTGTCCGGCAAAATCATCATTTCGGGAGAATCACCCACATTTTAAAAATCGATTTGAATCACATCACCGAAAATCCAGTGTAATTATCGTTTGTTATTTATTTCACTGCACTCCGATATAGTATCACCACACACGTGTATGCTCACGAAGCCTGCAGCTTATGTTTCAACACACCAAGTTTTTATCGTCACTTTTCACATATTTTCTATTCGAACGTGGTAAGAATTCTCAAACGGCGTTCATCAGCGAATGGTGCAGAATCCAATTGGATCCCGATGAGGACTCCCTATGTGCGGTGTCCCTAACAAATCCCTATCCATATGTGGGTGCATTTTGGTGCTCCCCAACAAATTTGTGCACGGGATCACGAAAGGATATTTTTTTCGGAGATTCAACAAACATTCCGGCTGAGAATTTCAAGTAAAAAATCCTCAAACGACGTCAATCGGGAAATCGCGCGGAATCTACTTGGATTCCAATGTCGACACCTTTCATGCTTCGTCTCTATTATACTCCTATAGGGATGTGGTAGGATCCGAGGATTCCCCAACAAATGTTTGCACGGGAATACTTACGATCACTCTACAGTAGCCGCGAAAGAGCACGAATCCGCCGAAACGAGAGACATTTTCCTCCAGCCTTTTTTGCCTCGGATGCGGATCACGTATACGAGGATTCTGTTTTACACGACAGACGTACGGTGACCGTGACCAACGTCAATATCCCCCGTCGTGTCAGGACGCGGCATAGCCACTTTCCCCGCAGCCAGTCCCTTTTTTTACGTCTTTATCTGCATTATCCACGTGTATAACGTGTACATACCACTCATGTGTCGGCAGACAGCACATGGGAGATTAATTTCCCACCGCAGGAACCGTTGCCCAACCTCGTAAATTTTCCACGGCCTATCTTAAGACCCTCCTCGACCCCCCAATCGCGATTTATCCTGCTTTTCCACTTGCTTCGCCATGACACTCGGATATCCAGCTTGTTGGGGCGAAAGCAATTAAGGTAGTCGATCAGGAACGAGACGAAAACCGATGCTGAAGATATATGTATGTGTAGAGCGAGAGAGGGGGGGGGGGCTGAGGGAAAAAGTGCGAGTGAGTAATAGTGCTCTCGAAGTGCTCGGGCGCCGACATCTACAATTCCAGAGTTCGGGAAAGGCAAACTGAAGGAGCGAAGGAAAGGTCCGGTCTAGCGGGAGAACGAGGATTAACGGAGAAGAAGGGCTGCGAGCATGGGAGAGCCAGGTCGCCGTGAATATTGCAGGGTTTCTTTATTGAAAGGAGGAAACTGAGGCAAGGGTTGTACAGGGAGAATAAGGAAAAGATGGTGGAAAGGCAGAAATAAAAACCTGGAAGACCCGAATTGGCAGAAGGTAACGATATTCGCCGACGTTTGCAAATTTAGAACCTAACTCATTTCATTCCAGTGTCCAATCTGACAATAAGCTGAAATGATTCGTAGAAAGATGGACGCCGGGTTCGATTTGAGTGTCACGTACGTTGCTACTACTTGCGCGCCGAAAGTGAAAAAAGCAGTTCGTCGTATCTTTTGGTCGTCAGCCCATACGTGTGGTGTTATGGCAATCAAGTAAGTGTATTTTGATTTCATAATGGTGTATTTATACGATGACAGAATAAAAAATAATCTAATATTGATAGTTTTGGAGTGGTTCGGTCCATTTAGTGAAAAAATAGGGGCGGGTTCATTTGAGCCAAAGCAATCGGAGTTTCTTGAGCATGGCTCGTTAGAGGCGACAGTTGCAGGTTGATGTTTGGTTGTATTGTTTTTGTTGTGTTAGCATATTTTATAACTAAATTGTAGTCAATTTACATTAAAAATCAGGTGTTTAAACCCTACCCTAAGTACCTATGAATCTTTCTACAAAAGCTATTTCTTTTTTCAGGATGCGAAAGTACAAGAGAACAACTGAACGATTTATAGTCTCCAAAGATCTGATGAAACGTGCCGCAGAAGAAGTCATCAACGGCAAAAGATAACAAATTACATTGAACTACGCTTCCTTCTTCTTTCTTATGTTTCTGTTATGAAAAAAAACCTTTATTATCCCACTGGCTCAACGAGCCCCGTGGGGTGGCTCAGTTGACCCCACAAGGGCTCATCTGCCTTTTGTGATATTCATGTAAGTTTAATCTAATAAGTAACGTTTTTCCTACTGTTTTTTATGGTGTTACATAGCCAAGTAAACAACCTATCTATTTTAAAAGATATCATTACTGGTTACTTTATTAATTCGGAGCTGTACTGCTTAGAACAAAAGCATGATCAAGTGGCCCCGCTCTGCCCTACTCATAGCTACAATTTGGGGATCGCGGCAAAATATTTTCACGGAATTCATGCTTCGTCCGGTCGCGAGTGAAAAAAAAAGTAAGAGAAAGATTGTTGAAGAACTTTATGTGCGCTGAATTGAAAAGTTCGTGGCAAAACAGATCCGAGATTTTCGGCACACTTGATACGTAAAGCGGAATGGGCATGGAGCGCGGGTTTGGCGTTGAAACGAGCAGTGTTGTATTCGATAATTATGGAAAATAATGTTCAGACCTCGGTTTTAGGTCCCCGTGAAACTTTTCACCTTCAAATTACGAAGCAGTATGATAAATCGCCAATGTTGTCATTTAGACGAGAAAAATTTATCCTGCTTTATAATTAGTTGTACAATAATGCGATGTAATTTTATTCGTTGCAATCCGATACTTTACAACTGTCTTTAGACATATATAGATAAAAACAATCCAATGGTTTGAAAATGATCGGTTTATTTGACTATCACCTAGGACTACTTGACTATACCGCAGGAAAAACACGAAAAGTAATTAAACCAACGTAGTTATTTTCCATAATAAGTGATTGGAAAAAACTGGTCGTTCCGGAACCAGACCGGCGCTCTGTTCACTTTTCTTAAGGTATTACTTTCACGAACCCGAATATTCAGCAATTAACTGATTTTCGTCTATAATCAAGTAAGAATACATTCCCGTATACTGGTAAAATTTCAAGCCCGGTTACTGAACTTTTAACGTAAAGTTACGACTCTACAAATCGTCTCATTTATACGGCACTTTACGGAGATGACACGCTGGCCACATTTCTATCTAATAATTTATACACTAAATAACTCTAGATGCTTGATATAAACCGCCCAACGCATGTAAGGATATCCTAAAAATTCTGAAACAACCATTTTCGTAGCCGCGACTTATCAGAGAACATGCAAAAATGTCCAGATCTACTAAACTTGCGCGATTTTTTTTTATTCCTGTTTATCGTTGGGTATAATAACTGATTGTGACTTATTTTTATTAAGCGCCACTGTAATAACAAGCTTTTATTTAACTTGCTTCGTTCGTATGTCTTTCTGGTCCACCATTTATAATTGATGTTTCAAGCACTTGCTGGCATGTGATTGAGCTGAAATTTGGCATGCATGTGTAACTTCGGTGACAACGCAATAATATGGTACCATGAAGCTGGTCCAATGATGGAGTCGGGAGGTGGGCAATGCAACTTCTTAATAGTATATACTAGGACAGTCGGGTTTGTGCTCATTTGTGTTGTTATCATGATCACTTTTCATTACACATGATAACGAGAGTCTGATAATGGTGGTGGGAGGTGGGAACTGAAATTTCCTAATGGCAAATTGTAGGACAATCGTGTACGGGCTCATTAACTTTGTCGACTTGAGCACCATTTATAATTACACTATTATAAAGTTGCTCGCGAAACCTTTATAACCTAAGGCAAGGTTTTTTATTACGCCAATGTCTGAAGGACGAGGGACTCTAGCATGGTAAATGAATAAACAAATTCTAATACGAAAAAGGATAAAACAAAATAAACTCAAAAAAAAACTTTTTTAAAACAAGCTTTTATTTAAAAGGTACTGTACTAAAAAGTCAAAAAAAACCTTGAGTAAAATTGAAAATCAAAACATCATAACTACAAAAAAGGCCCTTTCTTGATCGATCATCATAGGTGCAAGTACTTAAAAGATACATAAACGTAGCTATTTAAAAAATATGAAACATGAATTTTAAATGCTTGAACATCAAACGTCATAAGTACTAATACTACTTTGAAATGTCCGAAAAAAAGCCCCATGCTTCAAAAATGTATATTTCATATTTTTAAAAAATATCTACGTTTATGTACCTTTTAAGTACTTGCACCAACAATGAGTGACCAAGGAAGGGACTTTTTGTAGTTATACTGTTTTGATTTTCAATTTTACTGAACATTATTTTTTACTTTTCAGTACAGTACCTTTTAAATTAAAGCTTGTTTTAAAAACGTTTTGTTTACGTTAATTTTTTTACCATTGATTCAGTATGACCCCACACAATACGGTCCTCCGCGAAAGGAATACCTCGCGTTCAAAATGCAAAGAATACAATTTTCCATACAAACTTTTACACCCCATATAGACAAAGAACAGCCTAAACCGCTGAAGATAGAAATATGCAATTTGGAAAGTGTGATCCTTAGGTCAACAGGTGCACTAAGAAAGGGTTTTTCGAAAATCAACTCCGAAGGGCGCGCCCTTAAAAGTTGATTTTCGAAAAACCCTTTCTCAGTGCACCTCTACACCTAAGGATCGTATTTTCCAAATTGCATTTTTCTATCTTCGGTGGCTTAGGCTGTTCGTTGTCTATATGTCAGTCAGTCATTCAGTCAGTCAGCCAGTCACGGAAATGTTTGATATGATGGGGCTGAAGTTTGCGTCGTTGGAACGCACTGAAAATTATTATTAATTTCTCATTTTCATTCTTATCCAACATCATATTTTGCAGATTTCTCGTAAATTGGTAATTAAGCATCCTAAAAAATGTTTTCGTGATTTTCGTAGCGTCAATCTGCCAAAGGAAATTTTCGAAACAAAACAAAAATCATTTTCGTTGCATTCCAGCGATGCCAACTTCAGCGTCATTTTATATGTATAAATTGGCCTAACACATAAAACATGGCTGGCACAAGCACATTATGATTGTCCTGCCAATTAATTATAGTTAGTTTTGCTTTAGCAGTACCTGTTACCATGAGAATTGAAAACCCCGAGAACTTTTCTCTCGGGATGTATTCCATAGAGACTGGTTTGACGAAACCTGCCCAAAAATTGAACACCCATTAATGCAGTTTTCTCCAAGACTCAGCGAGTCGGGGAGATGCAGCACGGAAATAAGAGAAAGAACGGACACATTGCGAGGAAGCAATAAGAGGCAGGTATAAGGACGGGGAGGGCACTGGGCGAGTCTCCGGAATGAGATACGCGATGCGATGCTGTCTGCGAGAAGAGCATCTTCGTCTCCGGTGTATATACGGTATGCCCAGGGTGCATCCGGCGCACCTGCTCCAACTTTCAAACGAAGAAGATTGGCTGCTGTGACGGTTAGCAACGAGTACATCTGTATGCGTATGGGCCGCTCCGTGCCGAAAATACGCAACCGTGATAAACGCAATTTCGGAAGATTACTGACGTTTGGTTGAAATCATTGAGGTAGATTACCAGTCTAGAGCTCGGATAACGGTAAATTTCGACAATTATTTATAGCTGCCCAGTTGATAGAATGGACATTCCGTCGAGTGGCCTTTATTCTACATATCTTTATGCATTATTACACATTTTTTCACGAGATTCTGTAAAAAAATAGCAGCGCTGAAGATGGATGAAGCGAGAGACCTCCGATCGAAGGTCGCACGGGATTTTTGATATATTGAAAACTTTTCCCGAAAAAAATCATTTTCGGCGGTTTTTTTACCGAACGAAACCTTTTTTTTCCAAACATGCACGATTTAAAAAGAAATCGGTATTTTTTCTTTGCCCTACGTACTTCGAAGGAAAATATTATCCAGAGTTGAAATTATTTTGAATTTTCATTCGATGTCGAAAATTGGAGCACTTTTTTTGCCGGTTTCAGGACATTGTCAAACAGAGGTGACTCGCTTCCCCAGCTTCAACGTCACCATTTACTTACGAAAAATTGCAAAAAAAATTGTAAATATACTTGGAGGTATGTAGAATCAAGGCCACTAGACGGAATTTTCATTCTATCAACTGGGTAGCCATAATTTTTTTTCGAAATTTACCTTTTTTGTCCAGGGCGTTAAAATAGTAGTAGCCTCTCTCAATGGCCTTGAAGTTTGCATCGTTGGAATGCAACGGGAATTCTTTTTTATATTTCTCAGTTCCTTACTTTATACAAAATATTTTCTTTGCTTTATAGTGTGAATTTCCGAAAAAGCATCTCAGAAAATTGTTGAGGGATTCTCACACGCGAGAGCTGCCAAAAAAATTGAAGAAATACAATAGAAAATCGTTTTTACTGCATCCCAACGATGCAAATTTGAATCTCATAAACGTTCTCCCTATGGCGAATAAATCGGGATTTTCATCAGGGGGTGTTCAGAGCGTTGCGAATGCAAAGTGGCAAAAGGCGATATTGGATATATTTTTAGGATACTTAAATTCGTCCTCTAAGAGGCAGCTAAAATGATATCACTCACACTCGCGAGGAAGCTTCGTGTGTTTTCACTTGCATTTTTCCGGTTCTCCTTCTCACAGTGAGCATCAGAGCAATTTAGGTCCTTTTTTCCCGCGTGGTTTGATTTCGCTGCTCACGGATATGAGTCTAACGGAAAATGTAAAAAGTATTTTATCGCAGTGCCTCCTTTGCTATCATAAGACATGAACAAAGAATGAGATAATGTTCACGAAGATGAGCGTTTAATGGGAAATAATAAAAATAAATATGGATGGCTAATATGTAGCAGAAAAAATACAGAATTCTCTACACAAATTTTTTTTCACATTAGCCTGTGATACCTGAACTTTTTTGTGAATTCAGTGGTTCGTAATTCCAGCCTAAGAGCCACCAAATTTATGGGACATGAGAAAATATACTTTTCGCTCATTGTCAGTAAAAAAAAACCAATAAACATTGCAAAGGAAAAGGAAATATTCAATATAATGGCTTCGTATGCCAATTTTTTTTCGCAGCTTCCCTAACTCAAATGAAAAAATGACTGAGGAAGCTCTCCATTGCCGGTTTCGCAATTAATAGATGACGTTGAAGTTTGCATCTTAGGAATGTAACGAACATTAATTCGTCTCAATTACTTAATTTTTTTGCCCGATTTAGGCTAGGAAAATCACTCAAACGTTTCTACATATTTTTGCTATAAATTTACAACCTCAAATTCCAAAAAAGGCTTCGAGTAATGATAAAAATGAGGTAATGAAAAAGGAAAAAAAATATCGTTGCATTCCAACGTGCAAACTTCAACGTCGTATGGATAGAAAATTCGCAATCGCAACACCGAATACCGATTTCCAAAGACCTGAATAATTTATCGAGATTAAGATGGCCTCGAGGATTTGTCAAAATCTGTCGCACTTACAATTATTATTTTTTGCTATTATATTCATAATTCTGCATTATATTTGTTTAACGAATTGCGAGAATTGTCATCGACGATCATTGACGTGCTCCGATTTCTGATCTAAAATTTACGGGTGAAATATATCAAATTGCAGTGTGTGAATCGTAGAATATTTGTTGGTTCAACCAAACGGGCAGAAAACTTTTTCTCAACGAGTTATTATCGGCGATGTCGAATACGCACGATGTTTTTTTATCATTATTTTTCATTATTTCGTGCACAGTCTCGAGGCGTACAGTTGCGAAATTTTTCAAGATCTCAGTCGTTTCCGTGTGACAGCGTCTCGCCCAAAAGTGCTCTACGAAACACGTCGAAGAAACAACTGCTCGACTGAATCCGACTTTTTGGTAGGAGTGTATCGCAAAGTGGCCTAAAGAGAACGCATGAGAAGCATGCAAACGACGGAGCGCAGTTCTGCGACTTCTGCATATATAAATCAGAAGAAAGACAAATAAGAGGCCGCAGAAACGTGCAAATTCGAACTTGCGCTTTGATTCTCTCTCTCTCTCTCACACATGCATTTTTCACCCATTAAAAAATAGTTTTGCACGAAGAAATAGCTTTTTCTTTTGGCCTTTATTACGGTGGAAGTTTCGTTGCATTAGGTCATAAATTGTTGAGAAGCAATAGCCAGTGTATAATATGGGCTCCGTTTAAACTTTTTCATTTAATTAATCTCAATTACTTCATCCGTTCTTTGGAAATTCACCACCGAAGATCCTTTGATGTTACTTACAGGGTACGTGTCCGCCTTCGATTCTGTTAAAACTCATAAATGTAATAAAGCATTAGAAACTATTGGACAGGTATTTTTTATCGGCGGAAAAGGGATTAGCCCCCCCCCCGTCCTTGAGCGCGTTTTTCAGCCGATAAAAAAAATACGTGTCAAATAGTTTTCAATGCTTTATCACATATATAAATAAAATGTCGTGATAAAATCATTTCTCGGCCAACAGTTCTTTTGCAAGCATTTTTTTCAGAAAATTTGGACATTCTATGAATTTGCGTCCATTTGTTCCATTCTCAACAGATAACATAGTTGTAATATTCTGTTACATTGACGTACTCGAATGAAAAACAAACGTTTGATGGCATTTGTGGTCAATGTACAGGTACGGGGATTTCTAAAAATTGCTTAGTGCTCAATGATGATCCACGTATGTAAGATGTTTGATACTGAAACATAGTCAAAAATGTGTTCGAGGGCGCGTCCAAAAGGGAATTTTCAACGACCCAATATATCTGATTCACCTGAGCATTGTTTACCCAGAGTTCATCATCTGCAGAAGAGAGGGATAGAGAGAGAGAGAGAGAGAGAGAGAGAGAGAGAGAGAGAGAGAGGGGGGGGGGGAAGAGGAAAAGAGAGAAAAGAAGTGGAAGACGTGTGAGGGTGTGAAACAGCTGGAATAATGCAACGAGTAAATAAAAACGGTACCATCAAATAGCATACTTAGCCTCTTTCGAATCTGGCAATGAAGAGAAGAAACAGCCGAATGCACGAGTACCTACTCCGAAAAGTTCGACCTTTCAGAAGCAAAAACCAAACCAGCGTGATCTTTTCATTCAGCAGAAAATACAATCTAATATAATAAATCACATTATGAATGTTCGTCCTGCTATAAGAATGTCTTCGAATTACACTTATTTGGAAAGTAGCAAAAAAACGCATAATGGACATGCGGCCGAGAGAGAGAGAGAGAGAGAGAGAGAGAGAGAGAGAGACCGAGAGAGTGGTGAAAAAAGGTTCGTTTGCTAAGTAAATCAAGTAAAATTACCTGGGGGCGTATTCGAATCATTTGCAATCTTGACTGAACTTGAAAGCATTTTACGTACGTATCAGATACTCATTTGTGTCTGCATACCGATACTTAAAAAATCAAGTGACCATGTACATTGGCCTATTGACCAGTAGCAAAATCTGAATGCCGTTTGAAACTGTACCACAAATTGGATCAACCAGGTTTTTTCTTTTCGTTATCGCGAAGCTTCGCTGGGACTTATCAACGTAACTCATCGTTACCTCACCTTGACTCGATAACCGTCATCGCTACGTTCGATCACATCATCATCATGGAAAAAAAAGAATACTCTGTCCCACCTCGTCGACATTCCCGTTCTCCAGTTTATTCACGTTTCCATGCGAATTCGATAGCGCAGCAAGTAGATAGCTTGTGCAGAGCTCTATGCACATGTGATTGCGTGGGTGCATGTATCGATGTGCAGCATAAGATATTCAAGAAAACGCATGACCGACGAGGATGGCAAACCGCGCATGACAATCGCGAGGTCATTGCCGGATCGTTTCGTCACCCAGTGTACATCATTCAGCAAGCCATCCGAGAAAAAAAAGGGTAAAGCAACATTGAGTGAAGAAAACATATACTCGTGACACAGTTCCTCAAATATTCTGCGCAGCTAAATGTCATGCTCATAATGCTAACACAGTGTGAACTCTGATTGACTGAGTTCGTAAATTAATTGGATTTCCTTTACAAAACCGTCTTCGGGGCTCCAATTCGAATGCAACCCAAATTGTGCCACTTGATCATGCATTGCACCTTGAGAATCCAAAAGGATGAATTCAAGTGTCCAGTTTAATGATCAACGCTATTAGAGAAATAATCTCTTCAGGAATCCTGAGGACTGTCAAGGCTGCGAGTATAGAAGAGAATCCAAAAATGGAATATAACGCGAACCCCATTTGTTTACAAGAAGAGACGAAATCGATAAAAACACCGATCATTCGTAGCATCTGTTAGCATCATTAGCATCGCTATTCAATTAGTCGTGAGACTAAATAACGAGAAGCAAATTAAATCATCATTGTGATGGCTTCGCGAGGTATACAACGTCTTATCGTGTTCCCCACTAAAAATCATCGTTCCATATAATTTGGTCGTCAAAAAACTGCGCCATCACGATGGAAGCAAAAAATACTTGTATTTAATGTCATCACATCATAGTTTGCTGCAACGAAACTCGGGCTATAGCCGACCCAGCTGTAGCGATCAAATTTGAAGTACCCAAGCGAAGAGTACGAGTACATGCCGAATAAAACGAGATAACAACCTATCGAGTAAGATACGACCCTCGAATGTGTGAATTGCGTGTTATCTCCGAAACACAATAAACAGTGAGTGGCCCGTTGAAAAGCTCCGTTAATTAGCCGATTGACATGGCGTCGTCACCTGTGAAAACTGATAATCTTACGACACATCAATAATCCACATGTCGTACGCAATCGACGCCTGTTTCGATAAATCGTAAGTAAGACTATTTGACATGGTCTTCTCTTGGAGCGAAAAGAGTGAACGGGGACGGGGCTCGGATAAATAAGATTGTTAAGGAGTCCAAGCCCGTCTTTCGAAAACTCGCGGACGTGAAGAAATCGCGTTCAACATGACAATATTGATTTGGCAGTGGCATTAGCAATGCTACTGATTGCAAGACGTATCGGTTTGGACGAAATGGCGGAATGAGGCAAATCGCTACGTTGTACGTCGAGTTGGAAGACGCCCGCTTGCAGAGAGCGCTTGAATCCGATCAACCGATGTTGGTAGATCGTAATCTTGACCAGCGAAAAAGCTTTGAAACAATAGGGTAAAGCAAAATTGAGTGACGAAAATATACCGGTGTAGAAATTTGAATAGGGAAAAAGCACTGCCCCTGATCTTCCTTCCCTCGATAATAGCAGTTTCTGGACGGCCTTCTATCCTGGAATAAGTTCGCAATGTAACGGGTCTGAGGCTAGGTCCCGCCGTTCCCTTTCTGTGGAACTGATCAGGAACGGGCCGGAGAACAAGCGGCAAATTACCAGGAACGTTGCGGGGAACAGATCGGGAAATAACCAGGAACAAACAAGGACCAGGAGAACCAGGAAGAAGTAGCTTTGCTTTACTTCTTAAAGACAGGCTCCACTTTTCATGTAAATGTTCTGGCCGGGCAGACATTACGTAAAGATGTACTTGCTCGCAATGTATCCCGGCCAGAAGATTGTAATTTCCAAACATAGAGGGTAAGCCGTAAAAGAAACGATTTTGCGATCTTCCTGGTTTGTTCCATGGGAGGGCCCGATCAGGTAAATCAGACAAGGCAAGTCTGGTCAGGGCTGAACACAAAGCAGGGAATGCCCGGTCACATTTCTGCACGGGATATACTCGTGATGCCCTTCCTCAAATTCTCTCCACAGCTGAATGTCATGCTTATCAACCTAACGAAGTGTAAACTCTGCAGGCTGAGTTCGTAAATTTATTAAATGTTCTTTACGAAGCCGCTTTTGGAACTACAACTGCATCCCTTGATGATGCATTGGACCTTGGCAATCTGAAATGATGGATTGACGTGTCCATTTCAATGGCCAACGCTATTGGAGAAATAATCTCTTCGGGAATCCTGAAGACTGTCAAGGCTGCGAGTACAGAAGATGTTGAATACTTTAACCTTTTACAAATAGTTTGCAGTGCCTAGACTACCAGTTGCACATAGGCGTTCGTCAATTCCTGAAAGTCTGACGTTATACCGGCGGCGGATTTCTGTCATCTGTCAGCTGTAGGTATACATCATCGATTGTTGGGTGCACAATGCACAACGGATCAGCAAGTTTGATTCGTTGTGTTTGCAGGAGCCCACCAATTCAGAAGTGTCACACTGGCCATTGTCCCCAGGATGTATTCGGAAATTAGCGTGTTTCGAGCTTCCACAAACTCGCCCAGTTGGATAAAGTTCAACGTCTAGCTCGATGAAGTTCAACGGACATTGGGCTTCATCGATGCATTTGTCGTTGGATCTAAATGCTGTTGGAGATCAACGTTCGTCCTGCATAGTGCGCGCTCGCCGAGAGCGAATAAGAGAGATTTCGTCGTGTACACGAGAACGGTAGAAAGAGTATAATAAGCTCTCCATATAGTACACGACTACGTGGGCGGTATAAAGTCCTAGAATGCTATACCGTGCAATTGTGGGCTATTTTCCGGAGCCTCGGAACATTCGTGAGTGATCGGACTAACGGACGTACATGGAGGGGTTTGCTTGGGTTTGTTTGGGTCTACATACAGAAGGATTAGGTTTTAGATGATCGATTTGAGAATGTACATTTTAAATACGGTATGTAATTTTGGTTATCAGCACATCTGGCAGTTTTAAGGACGGTCCTTCAATTTCTACGGGTAATTATCTAGGGGCCGATTTGAAATTCCGAACTTTGAATCCTCCGACGGTTTAAAATTCCGAACTTTGAATGGTCAGAACGCTCAAAACTCCGAAAGGATTTTACACGAAAGACCAAAACTCCGAAAATCTTAACACCGTCAAAATAGTTCGGCTATGGAAGTTTTAAAAGTTTCAATAATTTTCAATAAATCGACGAATTATTTCAAGATTTTTTGTTAATTAAAAAGTGATTTTGCGTCAATGCTGAAATTTGTCGAGACAATGTTATGCGTTCTACAAATATTGTAGCTATTTCCAACATTTGTGATTTCAATGATTCGTTTGCGTTTGTTTTGGTGCTCGCCCTTCATAATATGCATAGTTGTGATAGTACCCGTTGATTTGGCACGAACACCAAAAAAGTTTAAGTCTGTCTATCCAAAAAGCTCGTGATCTGAATGTTTATCATTTTTTGCCCCCGACGAATCGTTGATTTTGGGTACGAGAGGGTCCTGGAATTGCCTAGTCGAATACATCGCGGTTGCATAATGTTGAGTATAGGAGCAATAGGCCGCTGTGAGGACGATCCTCGAAGTCGGGCGGCTCTAAAATCACCTTTTCCCAAATACATATATGTCGGAGAGTGCGAGACATAAGTATGCGAGGACCGTTTCGCATGCGCTAATCAACACAACCGTTATTATATATACACAAACGACGGTCCGGTGGAGAGTCAGCGTAGCAAGAGATATCCCTCGCTCTCTCTGTCTCATGGCGGATGATCGGGAGAGTTCTGGCCGGATTCCAGAAGCTCGTTCCCGTGTAGGTCGGGCGCCGCCGCGGTTTTTATTGTCCATGGCCGATGCAACTGCGAGCTTCCCTCTCGTTTTATCCTGCGCTCGGCCGCACATAGCCAGAGACAGGCGCTGAATATTGGCGCCGTCTCACGCAATCTCGGCACAACAGCGTTTTGCCAACTATACGACGATATTTGCCAACTGCTCTAATATACACGACCGCGAGAACGTTATGGTGTTTCTCAACATTCTGCCATTTCGATACAAAGGATATGCGCTGGCTGTGACGATGATGGTCGACTCTACCCGAGTAGAAATTTGTTCGGATGTCCCCAGATTTTACCACATCCCTGAAGGGATTCAATAGGGACGCTGCACGCACGGAGCCCACATTCAAATCCAAGTTGACTGCGCCTCATTTCTCGATTGACATCGTTTGAGAATTTTTTATTCGAAATTCCCAACCGGACTTGGTTGGATCTCTAAAAAAAAAATCCTTTCGTGATCCAGGTCACGGATTTTTTGGGGAGTCCCAAGATACACCCACATGCCTATGGGAATTATTTAGGGACACCGCACATAGGGAGTCCTCATTGGAATCCAATTGGATTCCGCAATGTTCCTCGATAAACGCCCTTTGAGAATTCTTACCACTAATAATTACAGTGGATTTTCAGTGATGTGATTCAAATCGATTTTTAAGATATACTTTTTTAAGATAACTCTTACACTTTTTCAAGATCCACTCATTTTGTGTATCCATATATTTTGTTTAGAAAATTCAACGTACAGGATACGATTGGCTCCATTAAGGCCTTACATACGCGAAAAATTTCAAAATTTTTCATTTTTTTTTGTCCATTAGCCTGAATGGTTAGCAATATTTTGAGCTTTACAGAATTCAAAAATTCTGTAATGCTATTAAATGAGGTAAGATTGCATTTATAATTAAATGATTAAACGAACTTACCAAGTGAAGTTCTATCATAATTGTATGTAGCGCCTCTTCCGAAGTGATCAATTGGTAGTACCCCTACTCCATACCGATTTCACCACAAGCTTCAAAGCTATATGATCTGATCTGAAGTATTTGTCGTGTGTGTGCTGTTTATGCATCCGCTATATTCCGTCATTCTTTAAAGCGTTGCCGTTATTTTATATGGGTTTCTATGCATGCATTAGATGGGTTTTTGGGTGGGAGTTGATCACTTCGGAAGAGGCGCTACATACAATTATGATAGAACTTCACTTGGTAAGTTCGTTTAATCATTTAATTGTATTTCGCGCCTCTTCCTCGTGATCAATTGGTAGATGTTTAAAGCTATTAACGGCAACAATGAAACATATTTTATTATAACAATATTTTATCTTCCACTATATCGGTCACACTAACCATATGGGAAGTGTATTTACGAATTATTGTGATTTTAAGATCGCTGGTGCGTATGAGTGTGTATCGTTATTAATATTCAAGTGGTAAAACTTCGCGAATGTTGACGATCTGGCTGTCCATCCTGCTGTTTTCCTTATCGTTTCGATATTAACATTATTTCTTTCAGCAGCTGACGTCGAAGCGTGACGTGTACTGCGAGCTGTGAATTTTTCCGTGTCAATACCGCTATTGTTTAACGTTAATTTAACCCATCGACTTAGAGTTTGTGATGAAACGGCCCAAAACGGTTTTTTAAACGATATAAAAAGAGACTGTACAGAATCCCTTAAGGATTCTGTTTTGTCTATATAACATTTTAATGTTGAGGCGGTGCAAAGTTTTTCGTCTTCCGTGTAAAAGGGTATTATTAATATAAGCTGTTTTCGATCAGGACCACTTGTTTTAATGCGGTCGGGGATTCTGATTTCGAGGGTGTCGTGAGTTTCTTGAATATTTTTTAACTTGATTAAGGAGTATGTTTGCATCCTGTGTCCAGTGATGAGAGCCAATAATGTTATTAGTTTCATGGTTAAATCTTTGAGCATAAGTTCTTTGTTCTTTGGTAGTGTTTGGAAATAGTTTAAGACGATTTTCGGTTCCCAAATGGAATCGTATTTCGGGCGTGTTGGTCTCAGGTTGTGTACTGCTTTAAAAAACCTTTTTACGTGGTGATCTTGGCCAACTTCTGGTCCGATGATTAGGGAAATTGCGGATCTGAGAGTGTTCAGCGTGCCATGAGAAGCTCCGTTTTCGTATTCTTTTGCGAGGCATTTGAGGATTTCTGAGATCGATACGTTATACGGTGACATTGAATTTTCGGAACAGTATGTCCACCAACGTTTTAGTGCTCCATCATATTGTTTTAGCGAGGATTCGCTCAGTGACGAGATCATGATTTCAATCGCTGTTGCTGGTGTATTTTTCAAGGTGAATGCTTGCCGGATAGCTTTCCGGCCACCAGGGAAATGTTCTGCCAAATTGGATGATGCTGCCTGTTGTGATCAATTAAAAGGTTAACATTAGGCTTAAAGGTGAGGCATTCTTCAACGAGCATCGCTTGGAAAATAGGGTACCATGGCTGAGCTGGCCATTTTGGTACGACCAGAATTCCGTGTGCGCCCTCGTGTTTGATTTTTTGTAGTGTTCGTGAGATTAACGAGAAAGGGGGAAATGCATAGAAAAAATACGTTTTCCACGAAACCGTAAAAGCATCGACCGCTATAGAACCCGGATCACGTAGCCAAGAGATGTATCTCTCGCATTTTGTATTTTTCCTGCTGGCAAATAGATCTATGTCTGGTTCTCCAAATTTGTTAACGATTTTTTCGAAAGCTGTGTCTGCTAGTTCGAATTCGGTTTCTGGTTGAAGTCTCCGGGATTCTTTGTCTGCTTCGATATTCATTTTTGAGCTAATGTATGATGCGAATATCCAAATGTTCCTGTCCTCGCACCATTTCCAGATTTCTCTCGATGTATTGTTGAGATGTTGAAATCGAATTCCTCCTTCTCGATTGATGTAAGAGATCGCGGTGTGTTGTCGATTCGGAGAATTATTTGACAATTCTTTTTGTTTTTTTCAAAACATTTGAGGCCGAAGAATGCTGCTAGTAATTCGAGATAATTTATGTGTGAACATCGCTCATCTTCACTCCAATATCCATGAGATCTTTGTCCATTGCAGAATACTCCCCAACCGGATAATGACGCATCGGAAAAAATTTCTAATGCGAAGTTATAATCTCTGATCGGGTTATATGCCGATAAGATGTTCGATTTCCACCATGAAAAGTCTGCTAATAGATTCTCTGATATAGTCATGTCTCCTTCATAGTTTTCCCCATTAGCTCTGAGAGCCATGTACTTTTTTCGTTCGAAGGCCTTGGTGTAACCCCAACCATAGTTAACCGCGAAGCAAGCCGAGACTTCGGTTCCGAGGAATTGTGCAAATTCTCGAATTTTACATGTTTTTGTATTGCTTAATTCTGTAGCTTTTTTCTTAATATCCTCTTTTTTGTTATTCGTTAGTTCAATTATCCAGCGTGCAGAGTCAAATTGAAATGCGAGGTATTTACATTTTTTACTTGGTATAAGTTGACTTTTCTTCTCGTTGATTATAAATCCTAATTTTCTTAAAAGTTCACACGTCCGTTTGATGTTAGAAATACATTGCTTATAAGAATTTCCGAAGAGTAGAAAATCATCAAGGTATACGACTGATAAATATCCTTCTTTTCTTGATTGTCCTACCACGGGTTTTATTATTTTTGTAAAAACGAGAGGGGCAATGCTAAGGCCGAATGGTAGGCACGTGAACTCGAAATATTGTTGGTTGAACTGAAACCGTATGTATTTTCTATTCGATTTTGCGAGTGGAATCAGATAGTATGCATCTTTGAGGTCTAGAGTGGCCATGAAACAATCAGGGCTCATAAGGCTTATTACGGTTTTTCGGTCTTCCATTTTAAAATGTTCAGCTACAATGAAGGAGTTGAGTTCTTTTAAATTTATAATTAGTCTGTTTGTCCCATCGGGTTTTGGTCTTAAGAAGATTCTCGAGATAACTTGATTTTTTGTCCGGTGGCATCGAACTATAGCTTCTTTTTTGAGTAATTCATCAATTAGTGTCGACATTTGTTGTTTTTCAGCGGGGGACCATTTCGTTTCAATAGGTACTTTGTTTTGAGTGACTGTGGCCACAAAGGGTATTCTATAACCTTCGATCCATGAAAGAATTTTTGGATCGGACGTTATGTTTTTCCAATTTTGTTGGAAGAATTGGAGTCTGCCGGACAGTTTACCTACAGGAATCAATGACGTCGATTCTGGTAGTTGTGATCTCTTCTGTTCTGGTTCTGGTATGGTTTCTGGTGGTATTGACACGTGTGTGATTTTTGTGTTGAGTATTGTTTCGCAGTCGGGTGGTTCTTCTGTAGTTGGGACGAATATTTCTGCCCGCCAGGCGTCGTCGTCTGCATTTTTTGTGCTTGGTAGCGCGGCGGGGCCTTGAAGTTTTTTTAATTTTTTGGTGTCTGGTATTTTGACGTAGGTTTCAGTTCGGAGACTGAGCGTTCCAGGTTTTTGGCTGATTTGAGTCGATCTTCCAAATCTTTGCCGCACAACCACTCGTCGACTGTCGAAGTTTGTAGCGCGTCTTTCACGGAAACTTTTACTGGTGCTAGAACAAGGCTTTTCCTTACTGCCGTTTCTTCGCGTTGAAGATCTGCTAGGAGTCTCGATGTGTCACTCAGGCATTCTATCATTATAAGATTTCCGGCGTTGTTGTTTTCCTTGATAGCTATTGATAAGGCTTTGCCTTGTGCAGAAAGACAAGCAGCAATTTTTTCTCGTTTTGAGACGATGCGGTTGTCTCGTTTTAAAACTGCTTCTGTTGCTATCGCTTTTAGTTCTGGGTTCAATTTTGGTGGGTCAATGAAGAGACAATTGTTCGGCGGAGGGTACTTTTTTATGATTTCAGATTTTTCCTCCGAAGGAAGGCCTCGTTTAAGGATTTCCTCCCAACGTACTGTAATAGGTTTTGGAATTGTTGGTCCTAAAACTCTGTCTGGTGCAATACGTTTGCCCATGACTTTGAGGACGTCTTCCGGTAAGTCACCGGATTCATCGAGTTCCTCTGTAGCTGTCGTTACTTCGGCTTCTGGAATCTTATGTACGTCTTCATTAATCATGTTTGAAATGTCATCGTTGTTTTCTCGTGGATTGTCATTCCATGCTTCGTGTAGCGTTTGAGCGTCGATCTGTGACGTCAAACGGTTACCTGTATTAACCAAATGAATTTTTCGGGTGATACATCACCTGTTGTATAATATTTGGATGGTTTAAATCTTGTAACAACAAGATTCGATTATGGTGTATCGTTGCCATAGCTACAGCTTTCTCGGATATGCAAGGCATAACGAGCGGCATTGTTCCATTTTTATTTTTAATTTTAGTAGAGGCTGAGTTACAACTCCTCTGACAGATAAGAGTCTGTGCAGAGTGCCTGCTTCGCTACAGCGAATAATCCTTGGTTAGTTCTGGATATTTGTTTGGTTCTGTTGTCATGATGTCAACGCGATCTAAAAATTTTCCTTGTTAGGGGTTGAGAAAATTTTGCTTACTGTTTCTCCCAATGTTTTCCGGGCTGGAATTTTCAATTTCCGAATTATTTCCAGGGGCTTCGTGGTGACGTCTCCTCTTATTTTTGTGTTCGTAGTTATGACTACGCGATGAGTTTGTGTCCGAAGATCGCGAGGCATGTCTTCTACGGCGATGTTTCTTTCTTGATTTATTCTTTGCTAGTTGGCGTTCTATCCGCTTTAGACGTTTCTCCAATTGTTCTTCGTTGTTTTCTGTGTCTGAATCTTTATTTTTATTTCCATACGGAAAAATTTTTCGTATTTTTATTTTGTTTAAGGAGGTACACCAGCTTCATACAATGTTGCCATGCTAAACCATGGTCAAATTTCAAAATGGTGATAGATCAATAAAATTTGGTGAGTATATTCTTTAGTATTATATATGTCAATACAATTTTTTTCAGATTTTTTCATTGTGCCGTTATCGAATAATTGAACATTGAAGTTCACGTGTATAAGCATAGGGTTTTTATAGATATAGGTATATATTCCGGGTATAAGAATAAACGCTTGTGAATTATTTGTAACAAAACGGCACAACCAAAAAATCTGAAAAAATTTGTATCTACATGAATAATACTAAAGAATATATTCACCATATTTTATTGATCTATCACCATTTTGCTGAAGCTAGTGTACCTCCTTAATTGGTGAGATAGATCGTGGCTTGTCGGCACAAAGAAAAGGAATGACGGAATATAGCGGACGCATAAACAGCACACACACGACAAATACTTCAGATCAGATCATATAGCTTTGAAGCTTGTGGTGAAATCGGTATGGAGTAGGGGTACTCCATACCGATACGAGGAAGAGGCGCGAAATACAATAGATACCGCGCGGCCCGCCCGACCGCCAACTTCAAAGCCGTTTTTCCACGATTCACTTTTTTGAACCTTGTGAAAGTTCCAACGCTTGAACGAAGGTTCAGATCGCTTTGAAATTTTTACACCATATTCTTAGTATCATCACCTATCGTGCGAACTACAGAAACAAAAGGTTCAATGACACAACTAAATATAAAAAATAAAATACCGACAGAAAATTGAGTAAAAAAATTTTAAGTTTCGAATTTTTATTACAATAATTTTTTCTTATAATCTTGTTGGTTCACACTGAAGATGCATTCAGTATGCGATTATGAATATGTTCATTTTTTTCAGACACCCACGTCGATGCCGATAACTTTCACCATCAATGCGCGCGCAAAAAAAATACATTGCTTTATTATGTTATATCTCCGCCATTTGTTAATATTTCAGATTTTTTTTACATATACTTAATCATGTGCATAAATTATCTGTAAAAAAAAAATTGTCAACATACGGGTCATTTTTTTTAACCGCGTCTAGAAAAGTACCTTCGAAAATCGGCGAAATCACGTGTATAAGGCCTTAACAATCATATTGGATTCTGGTACATAATGTGGGCATCCTTTGATATTCAAATTGAATGCGTACGTTGGATTTCAATAGGGAATCCTGATTAGACTTCAATGTACGAGCGGACGTTTGAATAGGTATAGAGATCCAATTCGATGACCCATTGGATCCCTATCGGAAAGTAGGGACGAGTATGTGAATCCAATTGCATACCTACGACAATTTCTGCACGGATGTGGCCACCACGCGATTAGCGGATCTCAATTTTGGAAAGATGACCTTGTTGCACCACTGTTTCGGATTCGTAGGCCATCGAATTTCTCATGGATGTAACGATAATTGCGCTTAAGCCTATTCTGAAATCCGGCTGGGCTTATTTTTCACAAAGCCATCATCGTGGAGGGACCCGCCATGATGCACGTAATCACTCTGGGGAACTCTTTAATCAAAGAGAAAATTCAACTGGCCAGATATCTAACGAATGTCCTCAAAATCAATCTTAGCAAAATTCTGGAGGCCCATCTACATAGTGTCCTAATGTCCCCATACTCAACATCCTAGTAAAGCCAATATCTTGAAAACTACCTGCATATAAAATGAGGTGAAGTTTGCATTGTTGGAATTCAATGAAAAACAATATTTTTCAACTGCTAAATTTTTTGACGCTTCCAGGGTACGGAAATCAAACGGTTTTCCAAAATCCTTACTAAGTATCTATAACGTGAAACGGCAAACAAAAATTTGAATAACAATAGAATTAGAAAGCAAGCTGAAAAGAATTTTCGTTGCATTCCAACAATGCAAGCTTATGATTGGGTAAACGTCAGCACATAATAACGTGTCACTTGACAGACCGTTCTGTTTCCAAAATCAACCATCCATCAAAGAGAATCTAAAGATCGTCTTCAAAACAGCTAGATGTGTCGATAGCCAGTATTACATAGACATAGCAGGTTCGAAATATCCTTTCCAATGAAAGTGTAGATCGAAAAGGTTCAGTGATTCGATAAAATCAGACTAATCGTCAGCGAAGGATTGCAGAGTTGGAATTGCTGAAACTAAAGTTCATCGATGGAGCGACCGACGAGCCTGGCCATACATCACACTACAGATATTTGACAAGATTAACTGTCGTTTCGATCGAAGTCTTCCGGTACGACGGCAGTGGAAGAGCAAACATCCCAAAACAAAGCGCGTGCCGAATCAATCGTGATCCAAACGAGGCTGCGAAAAATTTGTGTCACACAGATCAGTCTTTTCTCGTTTGATGCTAGTCGAAATAATGTAGCTGACGGATCTAGGTCGGAGATAAGATGGAGCGTGGTCAGGTCGTGCCTAAAGATAAAAAGTGTAGTTTGCCCGACCAAAGTCTGCGATCACAAGCCCCTTCCAACGAAAGGCACGCGCCTGCATTTGCCCCAATAAAGAGTACACCTACCGTCTTTGAACGGTTCCGGGAGGGTCCTGAATGTTCGGCTTCATCCGCAAACAAATGGGGGAAAAAAAACCACGGGGCACTTATTCGCGGGAGGCTCTGTCCGATCGTAGCTCGAATTAAATTGTTCACCCACATAATGCGAGCATGATCGACTAATTCAGATAACAGATTTTCTCTCCGTTGATCGATTTTTTTAATGCCAGGGACAGGTGACCAACGAGAAGCAACGAAAGAACGTCAATTTCAGGCCACACGTATCTGTGTGTACGCAAAAAAAAAGGAAGTGGGGAGAAATCATTCGATTCGAATGACTAGCATTCAGAGCCAGGTATGAAGCTAGTACGTATAAGGAACATCGCGAAACGACATTCTCACAGAGACTTAAGGGGTTAGGCCACAGTAACGGGTATAAATTCATGTGCGAATTTGAAACTTTTTTTCATATGACCAAGTGATTCACTCATAAAATTAATTACACATCTATTTAGTATGAATATAAAGTTGTTAGAAAATATATATATATATTTTTTATCGATGTACAAAACGGCCGACTACTAATATTTTCTTTTCTTATCTTTTTTTTAGGCGCTCCGTGGCGTGATATCTAGCATCCACAATTTTTTACCTATTTGAACTTAAGAAATGAATTTTCAGTGAACATTTTTGTTACAACTGCTCATAAACTGTTCATAAAATGAAAAGTTTTCGATTAATCTGAAATTCCGTACGTACTTCTCTGCGAAATGCAATTAGGGACATAACTTTTTAATTTGAACGCAATCGAGTGAAAAGTGTCGAAGTTATTTGTCGCGCCAATTGGAAAAAAGCTGTTTCGAGAAGTTTCGAGTAGACGGGCATTTTGTACATCGAAAAAAAAATTCTAACAGCTTGATATTCATACTAAATCGATGTGTAATTAATTTTATGAGTGAATCACTTTTTCATAAGAAAAAAAATGGTTAAATTCGCACATGATTTTATACCCGTTACTGTGGCCTAACGCCTTAAGCTCCATTATGGGTACTGCATTTGCTGAGGGTATGGGGAAACCGTGAAAAACCCGTACCGGTATAGATGGCCCGATATTCTTCTAATTTCCTGGTGCAGAGAAGTTTTACTCAAGTATCTACACCAAGGTCTCGGAAGTATTGGCCTTCCTCTGACTATCTATATATAAATAAACGACGTTGCAGCTTGTTCAATAGCAGCCCGTCTTTTCTTGCACCCTCTAGCAAAGGATAATTACGAGAGAGACTTACACCATGAAATAGCTTGGCCTCGAGGCTTGGTCCGTATCCTAGTCTTATGTCATGTGAGGCTCTATCGCCTCTCATCTTATCTCACATAAATGAGACGAAAAAGAAACTTTCTGCATTCTTCCACCTCAAATCAGCTACCAGTATCTTCGTCTTCTGCATTGCTCTTTCTTTCTTCCATTTTCTCTCGTTCGCCCTTTTCGTTCTGCTTCGTGCGTGGCTAGGTGTAAAAACGGAACTGTTAACGATCTAAAAATTAGTGATAAAATGAATCTTTTCAACTCACCTATAGCCTTAAGGAGTCTTCCCACTTTAGACGCTAAAAAAGGCTATTTTCGTGAATTTTTTGAAAGGTTTATATTATAGATATCGATATAAAAGTTGTTACACTTAATAAATACACTTTCGAAATACGTTTAAAAAAAATTCATGTATTTATGTAACCGAAATAAACTTTAAACGCGTTTTTCTCGAAACAACGTTTTTTGACGGCTTGTCGATAAAATCTTCGAAACGACTGAACCGATCCTGATGACATTTTAACCACATATTCTTTACAACTATAGCTATATTAAGGTTTTTTAAAATTTTGATATCTACTATTTTTTTTGCCAAAAACGGTGAAAAAAAACATTTTTTGTTGTTTTTTTTCGAAAAATGTCCGCCATTTTGTTATTTTTGCATATATAAAATATCCCACAATTTTGTTCGGCCATCTTTTTAACTACCATTTTCGTCTATAAATAGTCACTTGAATAAATAAAGTTTTTGAAAATGTATTTCAAAAGTGTATTCATTAAGTGTAACAACTTTTATATCAATATCTATAATATAAACCTATCAGAAAAATTATGAAAATAACCTGTTTTTAGCGTCTGAAGTGAGAAGACCCCTTGAAGGCCCTTCCAGAAAGTTATGTATATTTTTCATTCTTGTTTTTATTCCTTATTTATATTTACCATTCTTGTTTACATAGACTCACTTTCATTTGAAATTGTATCGAGCCTCTTTTCTATATTTCTGAGCTCCTTAAATGTGGAATGTGATGTATTAAGGGGGTCTGCCACAGGACACTTTTATCCTAGAGCAGTAATAAATCTATACATCTATATGTATATAGACACGTATCCATAATTGTTCATGTTCTTATATTTATGTATGTGCACCCTCGGTCGAAATAATTAGGCACTCAAATCTTTTGTTAGTGAGAATGTAATTGCTGACCTCATTGAGACAAGGCGGGAACCTCACAGAATATCAATGATTTTGTGAAAATACGTTATTAGCAATTGATCATACTCTCATTCGTGCCACTGTGCAAATACTTTTAAAAAACCGCATTATAATACGATTCCCCATACTTTTCACCAAGGCTGTGTGTGTATGCAATATCAGTGATGAGATTGAAGTTTGCATGGAGTTTAAAATACAGCGAAAATGGCTATTTTTCAATTGCTCGAATTTCTCCTGGAAAATCTTCAGTACAAAAAATCCTCAATCATTTTTCAAGTTGATTATTTCGAGATCTAGAATTTAAATCTGCAAAAAAGATTTTGTAGAATAATAAAAATGAGGAAATAGAAATATCGAGAAAAAAAATTCGTTGCATTCCAACGATGCAAACTTCAAGACCATATATAAATGTAAGTATTTGGAAGAAAAAATGTGTATGTACGGTATATGTCGTACAATTACGCGATCGCAATAGCTGTGATTGTACGTGCTCATTTTTTAAATTCAAACATTCCAGAAGACTAAAAGAAAAAATAATGGCACATCAAGGCTTTTATTTTTTACATTATCTTATAAAGGTGATGCGAGACACATTCTCTCTCCCACTGCCAAGTGCCACTATTGCTATCGCTCTCGCATCCATCGCATTGATGTCATTTTTCTAAATTATATTGCTAGTACCTCATATTCATTCCAATGATTTATGAAGCAATCAAGTTCATTCAGAATCGAGTTGATTGCGAAAGTGCATCGTTTGGAAAGTGCACGAGTTACGAAGAAAAAAATGTATACAGTGTGGCTAAGTACGGGAAAAATCTAATCGAAAATTGACCAATTACGATGTCTAAAAATGTTTTTCCGACTTTAGTGTCGATTTCAAACGCGTGATCATATTTTCACATAGAAACTAATTTTCTTAAAGACCTTTTCTCGATTTGTAAAAACGCGCTTATCGTTTAAAAAAATGGAAAGCTGTCAATATCTCGTGCAAACTTGTTCTAGACTTTTTATTGCTTTCTTAGACTTATCACTAGCTCACAAAGATACCAATTTCGAACAATTTCAAAGCGTAAAGTATCAAGGCGTCTTCCCACTTTACAATTTTCAAAAAATCGATTTCTTTTCATTACGATTTTCGACAGTATACATATCCAAAAATATCATACTAAAATTTTATGAAGATCGGGGGAGTCTAAGTGTATTTTTGTGTGACCTTTACTTCACTACCTGAGCACATTCGTCTGCTCGTTAAAAACTTTAAACGCGTTTTTCTCGGCTTGTCGATCAAATATTCGAAACTACTGAACCGATCCTTATGAAATTTTAACCACATGTTATTTACAACTATAGCTATAGCGCATATCAAGGATTTTTCAAAATTTTGATATATTTATATATATTATATTTTATCAAAATTTCGATAAAAACACGTTGTTTTTTTTTCGACAAATGTCCGGCATTTTGTTATTTTTGCATATATCAAAAAACGAATCGTTTGATTTTTTTGTTTCAGATGATCCATCTCCGAGATTTCATCAACAGCGCAGAACGACAATTTTCACATTTTTTTAACTACCATTTTCGTCTATAAATAGTGACTTAAATAAATGTAAAAAAATGTTATGCATTTCGAAAATGTATTTATTAAGTGTAACAACTTTTATATCAATATCTATAATAAAAACCTATCAAAAAAAATTCATGAAAATAGCCTTTTTTAGCGTCTAAAGTGAGAAGACGCCTTAAGGCATCATGTAATTTTTTTTAATAATCCCTGAACTGTTAAGAACAATTTAAGTCATAGTACGTATTGAAAAACGCAAAATTAACCGAGTTACAGTTATTTTTCGGCAAGAAGATTGAGCCGCTGCGGACGGTCGACCGTGCGGTTCGATCCGTGTTTATAACTCGCACAATTTAGCTCACGCAGCTGTCCTGCGTTATCCCGAAACTACATTTTTTGAACTGGTACTATCGAAATATCGTAAGCTATCGGTCCGATTGCTTTCAAATTTTTACACAATACTTTTAGATACATTATCTAAAATGTCACGTACGATTTTTGCGATAACTTGATTAGTTTTTGTTTTATTATTGTTTTTGCTTGAAAAATTTCGGTGAAAAATACAAATTTTTTCTTCGGCTCACCATAATTTTTTTAATTGCCGAAAAAAAACCGCTACGCTACATTGTAGCGACACTACTCACGAACAAGCTGATTTTTTTTTCTTTTTCTGATGTGACATGACCGGGTAACAGCTGGGACAACGACCGCGCGTATCGTGCGGAGGGCCTCCGCGGCAATGTGCATAACGGCGCCATTTTTCAATATTTTGAACGGAAATTTATTAACGTTATTCTTAAAGCCATTTCTGACGTTGTGTAAAAAAATTAAAATATTCCGGCCCATACTTTCGAGTTTATTATTTTTTCTTTAAATATACCCATTTTTCGATCGGCCAAGGTGGCCAGACGCCTTAACCCGTTGCACTCGAGAGGTGACTCGCTCACCACTTTCGCTCCGAGCGAAAAAGGCCTCGAGTGCTGAGGGTTGAATACAAACGGGCTCCAACATTTGGTAAGTATAATAAATGATAATTCAAAAAGAATTATAGAGAACCGGATGTCCCATCGAAAGAAAAAAGTAAATCGAACGAACAGAACGTTCAACCGCGAGGTGACCATTTTTATTTGTCAAAGTGTGAGTGTTTCGTTGAAAGATACGTCACGTGAATAATCTTGTACTTTGAACGTACGCGGGCTTCGCATTTGGCGATTGGCGCAGAAAGGGGAGGGAAAAGTGATCTGCATAAATTGCAGTACGATAAATACCTAGGCATGACGAACCAAATTATATATATATATATATATATATATATATATATATATATATATATATATATATATATATATATATATATATACTTGCGAGCGATCTCGTACGTGTATGCAGAGCCCGATTCGTTTTATAAAACGTATAGAGACAATGCAATCGGAAATTGCAAATTTTTATATCCATACAATATCTGTGCATTATATAAGGAGGTAGACAATAAGTATTTAATGCCCAGTGAAAATTCCGTTCACGTCAAGTCCATCGGGATTTTATCGGGCTATCTAACGCAACGGAAACGAAACGTCAACTTTGTTAGCCGCGCGATCAATTGTCGTTGTATAGTCGGCTCTGTACGCCGATCTATAATGAAATTTAATGACAGATTGCCGGATGAGTAAACGCGTGAAATTTATGTGAAGAAAAAGACAGTCTGAGTTATTTATCGTCCGGCATACCTGGCGGTGCCGATTACCGCGCCTTTTTCTTCCTCCCGAGAGGATGCATTGTTTGCACGGTGAATAAAAAAAAAAGAAACCTCAAGTATCTCTCGCCAAACTACGTGCAATTAAAATGTTGCAAATGGAAAATAGCGTCGGAGGATGAAACGCACGCATCGACGAGCCTTTTATGCAAGCTTATATACCTTTGTGTCGTTAGTTCAAGCGTTCACAACTTGTGAATACGAATAATCGGAAAATCACTCTGGGAAATTATATTTCGATGGATGGATACGTAGAGGAAGGGAAACGTCTAGAACAACCTTTGGGTGACGTGAATTTAGTGGTACATTTGCCAAAAAAAATAATACATTCAGGTTCTACGAAATTTCGACGTTTAGCAAAAAAGTCCCGTCAGCCAGTAAATCAAACTAAAATCGTTCGGATTTACTATATTTACGAGGATCGTTCAATGAAACTTTTAACTACTGTGATCCACTAGGTGCGCAACTGAGTTTTGCGGGTTTTTTTTTACCAATAAAAAATCGAAAATTTCAAGACAAATACAAAAAATGGTTCATTCGAAGTGCTGTCCCTCGCTATTTACATATTTTCGCCATCTCTCTGGCAATACATAAATACCGCGACGATAAAAAGACGCGTCTTTGGACTGAAACCATTCGTCCAACAAATGTTGTACGGCATCGTAATTGGCCAAGTGTAGCCCACCCAAGCCATGCGCCATCGACCGGAACAAGTGATAGTCTGAAGGGGCCAGGTCTGGCGAATACGGCGGGTGAGGCAGCAGATGCCATTTCAGTGTTTTTATGGTGTCCTGGACGATGGAACTGCGATGGCATGAAGCGTTGTCGTGCTGCAATATCACACGTTCCGTCTCGTGTCCCATTCTGGCCGTTTTTAGAGCAATGCGTGGTTCAAATTGATTAGTTGTTGTCGGTAGCGATGCCCATTGACAGTTTCGCCCGGTTTCAGCAGCTCATAGTACACGATTCCTTTCTGGTCCCACCAAACGCAGAGCATTGTCTTTTTTCCGAACCGTTTTGGCCGTGCCGTCGATGTTGACGCTTCGCCAAGTGAAAGCCACGATTTTCTGCGTTTGGGATTCTCGAAAAATATCCATTTTTCATCGCCAGTAACAATTCCATGCAGGAAACTCTTTCTGTTTTGCCGCAAAAGCAAAATTTCGGAAGTGGCTCTTCGATTTTCCATTTGTCTCTAAGTCAACTCATGCGGCACCCACTTTCCTTCCTTGTGAATTTTTCCCATGGCGTGGAAACGTTTCGAAATACATTGCCGAGTCACATTTAATGCCTCGGCAAGTTGATCTTCTGTTTGAGTGTCATCTTCATCCAATAACGCTTGCAGATCGGCGTCCGCAAAAGTTTGCGGTCTTCCCGAGCGCTCCTTGTCCCCAGTCTCAAAATCGCCACTTCCGAACCGCTTCAACCAATCTTCACACGTTGTTTTTTATGGTTTATGTTCGCCGTAGGCCTCCTCAAGTAACCGACGTGTTTCAGCTGCTGTTTTTTTTAGGTTGAAGCAGAAAAGCAATGCTTCCCGCAAATGCTGTTCATTTGGCACAAACTTTGACATTTTCGAGGTTAGAAAAAAGGTCGTTGTGTTGCGATATTTGTTTATATTACGACTGGGTATTCTTAAGAGATGTCCAAGCTATAAAGACACCCAATTTCAGACCTGTATGTCGACTACATGTGTCGCTAGCGCCATCCATGTGTGCAACCCGGAAACTTAGTTGCGCACCTAGTAAAAGAAAGTAATTTTCTGAATTACGCAAAAGTCCTAATACCCAAGCAGTAATTTGTTGCCGTGTTCCCAGATCCTACCACATCCCTACAGAGATTTGATAAGATACCGTCCTTAGGGAGTCCACATTGGAATCCAAGTGAATTCCGCGCTATTCCCCGATTGCCGTCGTTTGAGAATTTATTTTAAATTCTCATGTTGCGCAAATTTAGTAGATATAGGCATTTTTACGTTTGCAATGTTGCTCCAAATTAGTTGAGTCAGACATTTTTACTTTTTCTCTGACAAGTCGCGGCCGCGAAAATTCTTCTGCTGGTCACATTTTTCTAAATTTTATGATTAATATTTTCTTTAAACATTCCGCGACCCCTTCCTTTTATCGTCGTGCTGGAGTCTTTAGATTTTTTTACACGCGTGAGCAGTTCATGTCAGGCATCTAGAGTAACTTGGTGTATAAATTATTATATAGAAACGTGGCCAGCGTGTCATCTCCATAAAGCGCCGTATAAAAGAAACGATTTTGAGAGTCGTACTTTTTCGTTAAATTTCGGTAACTTGGCTTGAAGTTTTACCAGTATACTGTTATATACTTCTACTTGATTATAGACGAAAATCAATTAATTGTTGAATATTTGGGTTCGTGAAAGGAATACTTTAACCCTTAACAGTCATCGGGGGTTGAATCAAGCCGTTTTTCGACCCGCGATACATTTCAGAATTTTTTTTTATATTAAAGATTACACGATTTGAAAATAATCGACATGGTCTTACACACAAGGGTTGAGAATGCATTGTAGTATTTTTTTGTTTGTTTTTTTTTCTTCAATTTTTCAATTATTTATCACTCTCCAAAGTGAGTGGGGTTGATTACACCCCCAATGACTATTACGTCACAATCAAGAGGTGTGCCTTTTGGAGAACCCATTTTGTATATCTACATATTTTGTTTAGAAAATTAAATATACAGAATGCGATTAATCAAGAATCGTATCGGGTTCTGTTCGATGATGTGGGAATCCTTTAGGATTCAAATTGGATTCGTAAATTGCAATGGGGAATCCCGATAGGAATCTAATGTACGGGCGTAACGTTTTAGTATAGGTATCTAACGCGATGACCCATTGCAGCCCTATCAGGAAGTAGGAACAAGTATGTTATTGACGTTACCATCGTTGGAATGCAACGCAAATCCTCCATTATTTGTCCATTTCTTCATTTTGATGACTATCTAAACCTTTCATTTACAAGTTTAGGTTATGGATCCCTAATAAGGATCTTCGAAAATATTCCAATGATATAGTAGTAGCCTAAGTATACCAAAAAAAATTGGGCAATGGGAAAAATCTATATTTTCACTGCATTCCAACAATGCAAACTTCAATACCATGGACAAGTATGGGAATCCAATTGGATCCCTACGACAATTTCTGCATGGGTATTTAAAAAACTCGGTATTTGTTTCAACCTCCACGAATAGCGAGGCATCGAAAGGGAATTTCCCAGACGCACCTATGTAAATACATTATTGGAACATTTGATTGTGAGAAGCAGTGAATGTCGTCTTTAAAATTTCTTCAAATTATTCTTTTCTCGCCACTTTTTCAATACCAATTGAATTTTTTATCACCGATTCAGTTCATTTTTTAATACTTTTTGAATAGTAGCGAACCGATCGAACGAACAAGAAAAAAAATTAACACCGCAATAAAGTTCGAATAGCCGTGGGCGTAGTTTTATATATTTATGCCCTACACATGTATACTACACTCCGATTATATATTATTGCGGAGTTGAAGAGATTAGCAGGGCCAATTCTATAAGCTGAGTAATTGAAAGCTCGCGGTGGGGCGGATGTGTAATTATGTGGCTGTTAACGATACACACACACACACATTTCATCCTTGTATACGTATGTGCGTGTGTGTATATATGTATACGTGCGCATCATGGAACAGGAGATGCGAGAACCACAAGAGTCTCCGGCTGGCCAGGAGGACCCCACTTGGCGGTGTTTGGACAACCATCCAGCTAAACGGGCGTATGTATTGCAATGTACGTATAAGAGCAAAATTCGGGCCACTCCGCGGTGAGGAAATCGATGCGTACACTCGCGTCTGGACTTATTGTGACATTTGTGTCAATCCAGTCCAAATCAATGGAGCCATCACCTTCCCCAATCCTACATTTTCGTATATACCTACATTTTCACCTGGTGGGTAAAGGTGACTGCTTAAGGGGCTATACCAGTCCGACACTTTTAAAAAATCGATTTTTTTTGCCTTTTTCGACAGTTTGTACTTTATACTTTACGTTTATACTTAGCAGTTTTTATGATAAATGTCATTTTATCTTGCAAAAATCGATAGTCAAATCTTTAAACGCGTTTTTCTCGAAATAAGATTTTTCAAATTTGCTGACATTGTGAGTCAAAGAGCAATTATCCGATTGACTTGAAATTTAAACAGAGTGCTCTTGAATATATTTACTCTAAAATGACGTAGGATCTTTTTGATTGGATGAAAATTGACGATTTGGCATTGAAAAAAACGACCATTTTATAGGCAAGAAAACAGATGTTTTTTTCATAACTGCGCCATTTTGTTAGATTTTGATATTTTTCGAAAATCCTACGTCATTGTACAGGAAATACCTTCCAGCTAAACGACATTTTTTCCTTTTTCGGTTTCGGCTACTCCATCGGCCGGAATCGTGTCAGCAGTGGAGGAACTTTTTTTTGGCGGCGCTGAAAGCACCGCATAAGTCGTTTGGATCTCAATATTTTTCTATGACAAAATTATGTAATATAGGTCAAATATAGCTAAATATATTCTTAATTTTCCAAAACGTTTAATTGAGTACTTTTCTTCCAAAAATTTCCCGAAAATTACCCAAATTTTCAGCGTTCACACTGGTATAGCCCCTCACTATAGGTCTACCTATAGTCCAGTAAAAGAGACGAAAACCCAGCATTTTTTAGCGTAGAATATGAATTTTTGATTGAAGGTAATTGGTTGCATACTGAAAGTAATCCCAATAAAATGTTGCCCCTCAACTCGCCCCAACCCTAAGAAATAGGGGTTTAAAACTTAAAAATCGCCGTATCTCGATAATCAATAGCCCAATAAAAAAGCTTTCAAACAAAAGTTGCTTGGAATAATAAAATTCGTATAAAGTTACCTGACGTCCAACCCCCTATATTTGAAAATAGCGGCACAAAAACGATTCGAAAATTCGGGGTTGATGCGTGTGCGAGCGGAGTAGACATATCGCTGCGTCCTTGTCTGAGTCAGTGGTGCTCTCGTGTTTGTGTGCCGTTATTTTCAAAAATTGGGGATTGAACGTTAGATAACTTTATACGTATTTTATTATTCCAAACAACTTTTGTTCGAAACATTTTATGGTCGGGCTATTAATTATCGAGATACGGCCATTTTTAAGTTTTAAACCCCTATTTTTTAGGGTTGGGGCGAGTTGAGGGGCAAAATTTTATTGGCCTTACTTCCATTATGCAACCACCTACCTTCAGTCAAAAATTCATATTCTACGCTAAAAATGCTGGACTACTAGGTGGGTCAAAAAATGTCATTTTCCAGAAATATTTTTATCCGATAGTATCACCTTTTAGCTATACCCCCTAAAAGTTTCATTGAAATGTTTCTAAAATTGAATGAGTTACAGCTTCTAACAGTCGGTCGGGCGAGCGATAGCAGCACGATACTTCAAACTTTAAACGCTTTTTTCTCGTAAACACCGTTTTCAAAGTCAGTGGGTATGATATCTCGAGAACCACTTGATCTCCAAATTTACAACAGATCCGATGAGAAACATTTAAAGGTTGTTGACGATCTCACTTTTTATAAATCGATCTTTATTTTTTACTAATTACATAAAAATGGCGACTTTTTTCATACATTTTATATGCTCGAAATTCAGTTCGTCGCTACGTTGTTAAAAAAAAAAATTTTAGTAATCGACAATCGTTAGCGACTCGTACTTATTGTTAATTTGAAAACCCCGTTCGATTTTTAGATTTCAAATGGACTATTTAAGCTGGAGTTGGAGTGCCAAACAGTTTTGCACCGCCAAACGGTGCAAAAAATCGTCATATGCTGGCGACCATGTTTCTGTTGTTTTTCTGTATTTTTGGTGATTTTTTTAAAGGCTTTCAATGGGTATCTTTTTCCCCAACCGTTTCCCAGAAAAATAATCGGAATTTGACAGATTTATTCCACCCCTTTAGGTCAATCTAGCCACTTAATTATAATCTTAACATCAATCCGCGACTGCGCAATAGAACAACACTGCATCGCGGGTACAAATCGACACTTTGTGCGCGAATGATCATATCAAGAGATGAGATTGAAGTACACATGGTTGGAATGCAATGAAAACTGATATTCTGAAATTGCTTCGATTTCATTTGGCAGATTTTTTTTACGATAACTTAGACGAATACAGTATAAATTTTCAAGAAAAAAAACATTTTGCACAATGAAAAAAAAAGGGAAATGAGAATATTGGAAAGAACTTTACTATATTCATCGAAGCTCAAAATCACAGGATCAGCATATTGGCAGACGGAAAGGAAAAGGTGCCTGAATATCTTGGACGGCATGGTAGGTCAGTTCGAGGCACGTGCCTTGAACTATCCTATTCTACTCTCGAATTCGAATTCCCGATTGAAAACTGATTCCGATCGGCAATTCCCGAATATTGTTTGAAAAAAATCGGGGATAAAATGTACTTAGTTAAAGATAATCCGTTCTATTGTAAAATAAAAGTACTGTTAACATAGAATCACAGTTCTATTAATCAGTACTTGTATTTGCACTAATAAACACACCAATCTTATTTGAATACTAACAACATACTGATGTTATATAAAAATTGTCGACCGCCACATGCTCACGAATGTGCATACCTACGAGGTAGAATGCTTAGGGTTACGGAACAATGACGTTGACGTTTGCATCGTTGGAATGCAACGTATCAACGTACAGTGCGCTATATGGATAGAGGAAAGGAAGGTAATTTGAAATACCATTTCAAATTGCCATCGGTATGGGACTTTGTTCTGTAAGATATAAATTAATAAAACCTTCATGAAATTGAAGCAATATTCATTTCCTATAAATCTGCAAGCTATAAAAAATAACTAAACATCGCTACTGGGTACAATTTTAGTTTGAACGCAAAATTGCACAATTCTGTTTTCAAGATGAGGTACAGGTCTTTTGGAATAGGAGTATTCCAAAATATATTCACCGTGCTTAACCTAGTTATGTAGGCTATTATTATTAGGCCATTGTTTTAGAAGAAAATGTAGGACATATTATTTCTATAATCAGTCTTTGATTAGTTTTAACAATTAAATAAATGGGCTATTTATAAAAATCGCAAACATAGGATCCACCTTCATAGCCGGCACATTCAGCGTGCACCCAAATCTCACACGTAAAACACTGCACCCATTCTTCCCCCCTTTAGTCTTCACTATACTTCCCTTTACAGAAAATACACTCTTCATTGGCTGTAGGGGATCTTCCGCCAAATGAAGTTTCTAGTTCTCCAGACATATTTGACTTACGACTGTCATAAGAGTTGGAAGATTCCAAACTTTCAGTGTCATCATCATCGCGTTCAATAAGTCTTCGTTTCTTGGTCTTTTAATCGTTTCTTTTTCCTATCTTGTTATATTTTGTCTTAGCCTTCTCCATTTCTTTTGTAGCTTTTGCCTTTATGCCTTTTTCTTCGTTTTGAGTGTTTGCTTTTGCCTTTCTTTTTAAGATTTTCTGATCTGATATTTTCTGTTTCTGCATAATCTGTAAATAAAATGAGTTCTCTTAATTACCGAAAAATACCAACATACCAACAGACATACTTTCCCCTTTATATCAGGTTGATAAAAAAGTTTTGTCGCAATAACTTCAATATAACTTATTTATTTATATATCTTATACAAAACATTTATAATCAACAATATATTCGCCATCGGTTTCCATGACACTCGACCATCTAGTTGGCAACTCATTTATTCCCTTTGCCCAAAACTGCGGCGGCTGGAACTCAAAGAAATTTGAAATATCCCTTCTGAGATCGTCGACGTTTTCGAAAGTTTTGTTTCTCAAATATGCCTTCAAATGTCTGAACAAATGGTAGTCAGATGGCGTGATGTCGGGAGAGTATGGTGGATGAGGAACGGTATTCCAGTGAAGCTCAGTGATTGTTTTGTGGGTTTCCTTTGCGACATGGGGTCTCGCGTTGTCGTGGAGAAGGTGCACAGTCGCCCGTCTTGGCCGTTTTTTTCTTATAGCTTTTGCCAATTCCTGGAGATTTTCGATGTATCGTGTAGAGGAGATCGTCTTACCTACAGGGAGAAAATTGTGAAACAGCATTCCCTTTGCGTCCCAGAAACAGCACAACAAAACCTTTTGTGAGTGACGATCAGATTTCGGTTGGTGTGGCGGTTTTTCTCCGATAGGAAGCCAGTAGGCTAAACGCGTTCTGTTATCATACAAGACCCAGCTTTCATCTCCCGTCACAAGATCTTCTAAAAACTCCTTGCGATGGTGGCGAAGCAGGAGAGACTGGCAGATGGTCACGCGACAGTTCTTATTGTCGTCGGTGAGACGGTGTGGTATCCATTGAGCTAGAACCTTCCTGTATCCCAAGTTGTGTAAGTGATTGACTATTGACGGTTGGGTGCAGCCAAGTTCTCTTGCTAGCTCGTGCGTACTTGCTTCTGGTTTTTCTTTGATGCAGCGGAGTAATGCTTCATCATCGATGGTCGACGGTCGTCCGGAACGTTCCTTATCTTTAAGGCTTGTGTCTCCAGATTTAAAACGATTGAACCAACGCTGGACTGTTCGATGAGAAACTACGTTCTCGCTGAATGCATCCTGTATATTTTTAGCAGTTGTGCTTGCGTTCGTGCCGCGCCGCCACTCGTAAAAAATGATCGCTCGAAGTTGCTCCTGCGAGATCGAAGCCATTTCTGTCCACTAGAACGCGCGCTCGCCCTTTTATACCCTGTCACGCGGAAGAGTAGAAAACATTCTAGAATATTCTCGACATAGCTCGATGTCATATTGCGTCAATACGTAAAAAGACATTTTTTAAATTTTTGCGACAAAACTTTTTTATCAACCTGATATATTAGTAAGATGGACCTACATCTACTTGCAAAACTGGTGGTTATTTGGAATATTCCAAATCATCATAAGGTCGGGTATTCCAAATCAGCAACAAGACGTAGCCAGGCGTAAGCTCTATTTTTTTGTTTATAAATATACAAATCTCTGAAATCAAAGCAATATACAAAGTTTATGGTCTATTTTACAGTACACATAAAGCTAAACAACATAATCACATGGAAATTTAGCGATTTGAACTCATTAAACACGTACCGCGAAAGTTTTCAAAAACAATCCATCACAATTCGAGCTCTGCTCCACATCTTAGAAAAGTCGCGGACGAACCGGTGAACATATCGGCAAGTGATGACTTCTTTTAAGGCAGTAGTCTGGTCTAGAAATTTGACAAAATCGATTTTTTTTCTTCATTTTATTATTCCTTAGATCTTTCTTAATACGCTTGTGAAAACCGTTTATTGATGTTTCAAAAATTAGCAGAGTAATAGAAATTATAAGCAAGCCGCGCGCAAATCTCGTCTAACGGTATCAAAACTTTGAACGCATTTATCTCAGAACTATGTTTTTCAAATCGGTGCCCACGATATCTCGATAACTAATTGACCGATCGAGCTCAAATTTTGCACATGCCTTCGGTAGCCTCTTTCTGAGGACTGGTAGCAGAATTGAGTCGAACAATAATTTTGCCCACATTTTATGACTCGTCGAATACCCGAAAATGTATGAAATATCGCTAATCAAAGTTTAACAGGTCGCCATTTTGTAACAAACATTTTTTAAGGACTAATTCTGCTACCAGTGCTCAGAATACTCATACAAATTGAGAATATATATATATATATATATATATGTTTTTGTTCAGATGCAGACAACATCACCCAGAGTGGGCGCCGATTGAGGCGGTTTTCGGCGGACCATGTTGTAAAAAAATTTAAAAAAAACTATATGAAAATATTTAAAATAATTTTTTTAAATTGTAGCTACATTCTCAACGGAACAATAAATACATATGGAAAATTTCATCAAGACAACTTCAACGGTTTAAAAGTTATTCCAACCCAAAAATGACGTCAAAAATCTCGCTCTAGACCAGACTACTGCTTGAACATTTCACGGCCATAAAACCGAGATAGCGCTACTAGTTTCCGTGAAACTCTGCTATTCCAAATTACCAGCAGTATTCCAAATATCCTCCCTTTCCTCTACGCCTACACATGTATAGGGTAAAAGCCGGATAGTTGCCCCACTTTTCAAAAAAGCTCTATTATTAAAAAAGATGTACTTACTAAGAATAATGCGATATGTATATTAAAACATAGGTCTTCGATCTTTTATAGTAGCCTATTTTTGTAATGATAATTAATACTGGTTTTGAGTAAATCCTGTTTTATTTGACCTCTCAAAAAACGGATAGTTGCCTACCGTGGCGGATAGTAGCCTAACGTTAAAAATGCTTCGGGGGATACTTGTCTCGTGCGGGGATAGACGCCTCACTATGATTTTATTAGATAGAATCAAATTTATATCAATTTAAGTAATCAATCTTTATTATTTACTGAGATCCTTTATTAAGTACTAATTACAATATTAATCATCATGATAAAATAGTATTAAGTATTAACGTCTTGAACTGTGAAAATACTACAGAAATAGCCTCCAAACTTTAAATCAGTTAAGTTATTAGTAAAATATTATTATTTATCTTAACGATAGAACAACATGGCAATTAGGTTTGGCATAAGCATTAGTTATATCAATTTACCAGATATTCAGAGAATGATATCATTATACCAGAAGCCAGGGTTTTAAATTTTCCACATCTAATGCAGTGGCTTTTGAATGGTGTGCAAGTTTCATGCAACCATTCCAGGATTGGAAATTTGTATTTTTCTCTTTCTTAAAGCGCTTCTTTTGATCAGTTCAATAAAATCTGTGTTATCGGATTCAGTTTCACTGCTGGTAATATCGATATTTTTTTTGGTCTTTTTTTGCGGTTGCCCTCTTTTCTTTACAATACTTTTCTTGCTACCAACTGGTTTGTTTTTTACTGTCTTACAATCTTTTTTTCGCTGCCCTAATTTTAGTTTCCGGTATTTCGGTTGTTTTCTTTATTGTCTCTTCGATAGCTCAGTACAATGAAAGATGTAATTTTCAATGTCGCCATCTCCTAGGGCTAAACAGTCTTCAGAAAGATTCAAAAGGCTTGAAGACGGCCTAGGAGGCGTGTGATCTTGGTTCACGCTATTCTGCTCAGCCTCATTTAAGACAGTTTCTAGTTTGTTTTTATCAGCATCGTTTGGGACTTGATCGCCTAGTCGAGGCACTTTATTCTGTTGATTTAGTGCAAAACCTCGATCAGACTCACATTCCTGTACGCGGTCTTGTAACGCAGGCTCTCCAGAAACGCCTGGTACTTGATAGTTATGACAAATTATAGTCACAACAAGTTGGAAAAATACACCAAAAGAACAAAATCTGCCTTTGCTCGCTAAAAAATATATAGTTGCGGATAGTTGCCCTAGGGCGACCATCCGCCAAAGTAAATGGGGCGACTATCCTTTTTGATACGGATACTTGCCCTTGTTATTTACGAAATAAATAAAAACTATTCGACAATAAAACCTAGTAAACAGAGTAACTTAAACTCTAATGCGTGCTGAGAAACAAAAAGTTGACTGAAACAACAATCAGTAATAAAGATATTCAATCGAAATTACATACCAATATAATTTCGACGCCCGTCAAACTTGTGTCGCGGAAGATTTTTGCTCACACGGACAAAATGCGTGCGCCTACTTCGAAGGCTTACATGGCACCGAGGCCTGGAGGAGGGGCCCTTCCAATCACAGCCAAACGTTAAGTCCCCCAACATCCCTAACATAGTGTATTCAACACCGGGGCAAGTATCCCCCTGGGGCAACTATCCGGCTTTTACCCTATTTCTCAAATGTGTATCACTTCCATAAATCTAAATGTATTTTTTCAAAGAATCGGATATGGGGCTATTTACTAGGTGCGCAACGAAGTTTCCGGGTTTTTGACCAAAAAAAAATCGGAAATTTCAAGACAAATACAAAAAATGGTTCCTTCGAAGTATTGTCATTCGCTAATTAAACATTTTTGCCATCTCTCTGGCAATACTTAAATACCGCGACGATAAAAAGACGCGTCTTTGGACTGAAACCATTCGTCCAACCAATTTCGTACTGCATCGTAATTGGCCAAGTGTAGCCCGCCCAAGCCAAGCGCCATTGACCGGAACAAGTGGTAGTCTGAAGGGGCCAGGTCTGGCGAATACGGCGGGTGCGGCAGCAGATCCCATTTCAGTGTTTTTATGGTGTCCTGGACGATAGAACTGCGATGGCATGGAGCGTTGTCGTGCTGCAATATCACACGTTCGTGTCTCGTGTCCCATTCTGGCCGTTTTTCGAGCAATGCGTGGTTCAAATTGATTAGTTGTTGTCGGTAGCGATGCCCATTGACAGTTTCGCCCGGTTTCAGCAGCTCATAGTACACGATTCCTTTCTGGTCCCACCAAACGCAGAGCATTGTCTTTTTTCCGAAGCAATTTGGCCGTGCCGTCGATGTTGACGCTTCGCCAAGTAAAAGCCACGATTTTCTACGTTTGGGATTCTCGAAATATATCCATTTTTCATCGCCAGTAACAATTCGATGCAGGAAACTCTTTCTGTTCTGCCGCAAAAGCAAAATTTCGGAAGTAGCTCTTCAATTTTTCATTTGTCTCTCAGTCAACTCATGCGGCACCCACTTTCCTTCCTCACGAATTTTTCCCATGGCGTGCAAACGTTTCGAAATACATTGCCGAGTCACATTTAATGCCTCGGCAAGTTGATCTTCTGTTTGAGTGTCATCTTCATCCAATAACGCTTGCAGATCTGCGTCCGCAAACGTTTGCGGTCTTCCCGAGCGCTCCTTGGCCCCAGTCTCAAAATCGCCACTTCTGAACCGCTTGAACCAATCTTCACACGTTATTTTTTATGGTGTATGTTCGCCGTAGGCCTCCTCAAGTAGCCGACGTGCTTCAGCTGCTGTTTTTTTTAGGTTGAAGCAGAAAAGCAATGCTTCCCGCAAATGCTGTTCATTTGGCACAAACTTTGACATTTTCGAGGTTAGAAAGAAGGTCGGTGTGTTGCGATATTTGTTTATATTACGACTGGGCATTCTTAAGAGATGTCCAAGCTATAAAGACACCCAATTTCAGGCCTGTATGCCGACTACATGTGTCGCTAGCGCCATCCGTGTGTGAAACCCGAGAACTTAGTTGCGCACCTAGTATACCGGTACGAGTTTTCCACAGCTTCCGCGTGCCCACTTCGTGGATCATCGAAGTGTGGGCAGGAAGTGATATGAAAGGGTCCAATTGGAAAGGACAATGCGTAAAAACCCTTAAGGTTATTCGTTGGAACTCAGGAAATGGAAAAAACATCTAAATGTATTTTGATAAATGGAACGGCTACAATGTAACTCAGTCACAAATAGGGTCGAACTTTATTTTAAATACAGTGCAACATCAGGTTGGAAGAGATTTGCACATTGATGGATCACGCACCAGTGAACAGTTGGCTCTTCGGGACGTAAGTATCGAAAAATATATATATACAAATGATAAGACTACAACGAATGTCGTATAGAGCAGAAGGCCGTTTCCGGACCTTGTTACGGAATGATTACACATGCGTAGTGTTGCAGTGGAACGCATCCATGTCGCTAACGAGTGCAGTGTTCATCGTGACAGTTTTAACAATCCCGCAACAGGGGTGAATGCACATTCGAGTAACGTGGAAGTATGGGGAGCATTTTTTGTTTTTATTTTCTATCAGGGGGGGCCAATCGATCGAGTTGGAACCCAGCCAAAAATTGATTGGGGTTCGTTCGCATTGCAAGCTTCAGCCCCTCTCTCTTTCTCTCTCTCCCTCGCCAATTTCCCTTCGTTTGCAAGCTGCAAGCGACTGGAAGGGTGAAAAATCACAAGAGCAAATGTAGTGGCCCTTAGTGCAACGCGACCTGTCAACATGTCGACATACCCAATAATGTATTTATAGAGGAATGCATAATGCTTTACTTTGAAATTGACGTACACAGGTGTAGCACGCGTAGTCCGTGCGCTGTTCATTTTCGATCAATATTACAATTCGATCGTAAAATATGCGCGTGCGTGCGCACGTGCGTAACGCCGAGACTCACTCGAGACCAAATTCGTCATAGCTTGAGGACGTACACACGAAACGACGTTTTCCAATGTTTGTACTCTTACGAGTCCTGGCAGTCTCTGAAATAATTCTTGCGTTCTCCGAAATAACGACGGGCCTACATGAAGCTATTGTAATCGTCCTGATCCTATTAATGGCCTTTATTATCACAGCAGAAACCTCGAAATTTTCTCTTTTTCCGTATGCACACACTGGGACGGAACACCACGCTGTGACGAATTTTAAAAAGGTGATTTTTTGTATTTTTTTAAGTATACATAGTCAAAAATACGTAAAAAATGTTCAAGTTAAAATATTGAAAATTGACCAAGTTACCGACGATTTAGTGAGAGCAGGTAGCACAACGATTTACGCATCCTAAAACTTTCAATTGCGTTTTTCTCGAAACGACTTTTCTCGGCCTGGCTGGAATTATAACTGTTGCTATAATTGTCCGATTTTCAATTTGAAAAAAAAATTGCGTAATTTCAGTAGCTGTCGTTGTGAGTAGCATATTTTTTTATTTAGTATTTTTTAAGCCCCCGAATGCAAGTAAAAACTTCGCCAGGATTACACTTCCTTTAACACCCACGACTCTGTGAGTCTTTTTTTCGAGAAACGGCTATGCACAACGAAAACTACATTTATATAGATCATAAAACTCTTTTATTCTTATTTTTCAGATCAACCATTGTCAAGTTGTCGATCCGGCCGTTGGACCACATTTTTTACACAGAGGCTCTATTGTACCTCAATAACGTAGTAAAGTTTTAACTTTCCAAAATAAAGATTCACACGAAATCAATTCAATGTATGCTCAATCACATACCTTTTTTCCAAGTGCCAAATAAATAATCGAGCAGTAAAAAAAAATCGGAAAAATATCTTTTTCCGATATTATTGAAATATGAATTCCAAATAATAAAGAAAATATTACATTAAAGAGTCAGTCTCGAGATTTAAGCCCATCCAATGGAACAAAGAGTCTTTTTATTTGCCTTTCCGTATTCATATTTTTGTTTATAATTCATCAGCTCGTTTGAAATAATTGGCAAAAAAAGTTCGTTCGCCGACCGAGTATTATGAGTTGGAAAAAAGAAAACACAAAAAGCGGGTTTTCTGATTTTAAAAAATCGACGAAATTAGAGTTTGACGTGTCTGGTTGATTCAGAGTCATCGAACTCTTGAGGGAGACTTTGTCCTTGAAATTTTCAAAAAATCAATTTGAGCTCAACATGAGCAGCTAGAAGAAGAGGAGGGATGCCTCTATGGACCAGGCATTGCCGATTAGCGGTAATTATAAACACATTTGTGTAAACACATTACAAAACTTTAAACGCGTTTTTCTCGAAAATACGTTTTTAAAAATGACTGACATTCTCCTGACCGCTGTAATTAACATATCGACCTGAAATTTGGAGAGCATACTCAGAAAATATGTCTTCACGGAATGACGGATCGTTTTTTCGATAGATACATTTTTGCATTTATTATTTATCTTTTGATGCGAAAAAAACGCGAAATTCGATTTTTTTTTAATTGCCGCCATTTTCCGAAATTTGTACTAAACGAAAAATCCATCCGTCATTCCATGACCAAAGGGTCACAGATTGATAATATGCTTTTAATTTGTGTTTCAGATCAACAAAGAGGGGGCAGTGATGTCAGCCGTTTACCTCCCGCGATTTGAGGACCTGTTTTCGCGGAGCTGCAACGGCCGCCATTTTGGTTTTTTTTTTTCAAAACAAATTTTTTTAACGTTCTGTATATCATGAATAAAAGCAAGAAAAAACCGCACTCAAAAAGCTTTACTCGTTTCCTTTGAAAAAAATAAAATGTAAACACCTGAAATATGGCACTCCAAGGACAAAGTCTCCGTTAAAACTCATTGAAAATCCGATCACAATAAACTGTCAACAGGAGGTGTGCTCGAAGCTTTTTAATGAGAATAAAAAAGTTTTCTTGTTTCAAGGGAAAAGCTCGTGAAAGTGGCGTCGTTATTTCTGAATGAATAAACGGACGATGGATCACAAACCCACAGTTATAAATAGACCTCACCTACGCAATTGTCATTTCGGTCAAGTGCCCAATACTCATCCCTAAATGGATATCGCGTATCATTTGTTTGCATACGTATACAGTCACTCTTCTATTTCTGGATCAATTCCCATTACCCTCGCTGGAAGAAAAATACCTGTCCGTAATTATAGCTCCGTGGAATAACGCCGTTTCGCTATGTGAAACAAGGGGATCGTAGCAACAAACTGTCATATTTGTTATTTTGTTATACTATACCACGCAACGACACTATGTTTGTTGAACTATGCAAACGAAATATCTTCTCTCCCCATCACTAAATTAGTAGACACGAAAACAAATGTACTACTCCAACTCGAAGAGACTCTATTCTCTTATTTCGAGACAATTTTTTATTCTAAATATTCGACTGTTCCGGGTTGAGTTCAATGCACGAAAATTTGACGACGTTGAATATACGGCATAACAAATACAGCAGCCTTACCTAATAAATTCGTGACAATTTGAAAAAGGATATATTGGAGATTCCAAAAAGTAAGCTTGCAAATGAAGTGAAATCACGACTATCAAAGATAATTAACTCATCAACAAATGAAAAAGTGGATTTGGATTTGGTACCGAAAAAATAATGAAGACGTATAATTGAAATGTGAAAAAAGCGATTTTTTTAGCTCAAAAAAGTTTAAAATATTTTTCGATTAAGTTTATGTTACACTTGAACATTTAATACGATAACGCTTTTAATTTTATTCTTAGAATAATTTATCTATTTTATTTTATAATAACTAACTTATAATATTAGACTTAAATTTTTAAGGCGGGACACCACAGAGATGGATTTTTGAAAAATCGATTTTTTTTGCATTTTCTGAAAGTGTATATATTCAAGACTATGTGCAAAAATGTTAAAGTTAAGATATTGAAAATTGTCCAAGTTACAGACGATTTAGCGAGAGCAGGTAGCACAACGATCAACGTATACTAAAACTTTCAATCGCGTTTTTCACGAAACGACTTTTCTCGACCTGGCCGGAAGAGTAAGTCTAGCTACAATTCTTCAATATTCAATTTCAAAGAACCAACATTTCCGTAATTGCAGTAGCTATCGTTGTACATGGCTGTTTTTTTTAATTTATTATTTTCTAAGCCCCCGAACATAAGTAAAAATTTCGCCAAAAGTACGCTTTTTTTAACATCGGCCATTTTGTAATTTTTTCTCAAAAAACGGTATAACAACGATAGCTTAACCATTGTTAAGTTATCGGTCCGGCCGTTGAGCCACGTTTTTTATCCAGAGGCTATTTATACCTCAATAACGTTGTTAATTTTGTCTTTGTTTTAATAACAATTTAAACAAAATAAGTTCAACGTATAAATCAACAAATAAATAATCTGGTAGACAAAAAAATCGGAAAAACTACCTTCTTGGGGCCCGTCACAGTGGTGACCTCCCTTAATATAGTTTAATAAACTAAAGCGTTTAATTTAAAAGCTTAAATAATTTCTCATTTAAAAAGTGTAAGATATTTCTCGTATGCAATTACATTATTTTAAAATTGTAGTAGATATAGTGTATCTTGCGTTTATTTTTCATGTACATTTATAATTGTAACTATATATTTATAATGAAATATATACGCACACACATATTTATATTAAAATCGAATTATATTCAATTCGTTCGACGTCAATCTAGATACATCATTTCTTCGTTTTATACGTCTGTTATATGCTCAGAAAACATTTGAACGCGCTCGACCATTTGTCCAGTGAACAAGCTCGACGTCGTGACACGTCTCTATTTAGTTCACGGCGGCTGCTCAATAATGCATCAACGTCCGGTAATCTCGAATACTCGAATAGAAAGTCCACGGAGCTTTAATGTTCATTCATTCGTCTAAACTATCATACTAATATTGTGCGCGTTTAACACATACAGTATAGAAAATACGACGGGATGTTGCGGACTGCGATCGATTTTCCAACGACCCCTAAGGCTATCGCCCTACCAGGAGTAGCCTCGAATTCGCCTGTAAGCTTATTCATGAATGTGCCAGGCTTTGAAAGACATTTCGTGCGAGCAGGAAAGAAAAATATTCAACGAGAAATACTCCCGAGGACGGCATTTTATAGTATCAACGTTTGCATCTTTGGAATGCGACAAAAAAATTTTTTCCTTCGTATTATCGATTTTTTTTTAAAATATTCAGGCTATAAAAATTACCGAAACATTTATGAGGATTCTTGTTAAAAATCGATATTCAAAACCTGCGAAGAAAGATTTTAGATAATAATAGAAATGAAGACGCGAAGAAAAACGAGAAAAATGTTCGTTGCATGCCAACGATGTAAACCACCATGTCATTTTTGTGTATATCCTTTCCAGAATGCACTTTTCCCGGATTTGGGGCAATTTTTTCATCCAATGTGTAGATAAAAGTGACAGTAGTGAATGCACGCTCGATGTGTGACTGCAACGATCTCCCGTGTCGAGCAGCGTTGGCCTGGGCTCATACTGGGCTCATACTGGGATAAGCAGCGTACTGCGCATCGACTACTAAGCAGTGTACTGCGCACCGACTACTAAGCTACTTTTAGGCCTTAGGCCACTCTAGAGGCCGAAAAAATAAGCTTTTTGGGGATCTTTTTTCAGAAAAACTACAAAATAAATCGAGATTACAAAAAAGGGTGTTTATCATACATATCAGTGACTGTATACAATAATTTTTTTGGAGCGATTAACGGAGACTTTGTCCTTGGAGTGCCATATTTCAGGTGTTTACATTTTATTTTTTTTAAAGGAAACGAGTAAAGCTTTTTGAGTGCGGTTTTTTTCTTGCTTTTATTCATGATATACAGAACGTTAAAAAAATGTTTTAAAAAAAAAAACCAAAATGGCGGCCGTTGCAGCTCCGCGAAAACAGGTCCTCAAATCGCGGGAGGTAAACGGCTGACATTACTGCCCCCTCTTTGTTGATCTGAAATACAAATTCAAAGCATATTATCAATCTGTGACCCTTTGGTCATGGAATGACGGATGGGTTTTTCGTTTAGTACAAATTTCGGAAAATGGTGGCAATTAAAAAAAATCGAATTTTCGCGTTTTTTCGCATAAAAAGATAAATAATAAATGCAAAAATGTATCTATCGAAAAAACGATCCGTCATTCCGTGAAGACATATTTTCTGAGTATGCTCACCAAATTTCAGGTCGATATGTTAATTACAGCGGTCAGGAGAATGTCAGCCATTTTTAATGACGTGTTTTTGAGAAAAACGCGTTTAAAGTTTTGTAATGTGTTTACACAAATGTGTTTATAATTACCGCTAATCGGCAATGCCTTTTCCATAGAGGCATCCCTTCTCTTCTTCTAGCTGCTCACATTGAGCTCAAATTGATTTTTTGAAAATTTCAAGGACAAAGTCTCCCTTAATTTAAAAACGGCGGCTGTGCAGCGTTTATCTCAAAACTGCATTTTTTTAAGTTGGCCGGCAACATAACTCAGACAATTTTCAACCGATTCACTTGAAATGTTGAATATATCTTGAAAAATAAATTGCCATTAGAAGTACGTAGGATTTTTTAAATATTGCATAGTTCATTTGTTATTAACAATTATCTGACGATTTTTTAGGCTAATTTTTTGATAGTGAAAACTTTTGCCCTAAGAATCGTCAGATAATTGTTAATAACAAATGAACTATGCAATATAAAAAAAATCCTACGTACTTCCATAGTCAATATCTTTCAAGATATATTCAACATTTCAAGTGAATCGGTCGAAAATTGTCTGAGTTATGTTTACGGCCAACTTAAAAAATGAAGTTTTTATATAAACGCTGCACAGCCGCCATTTTGAAATGAATCGCTTCAAAAAAATTATTGTATACAGTCACTGATATGTATGATAAACACCTTTTTTTATAATCTCGATTTATTTTGTAGTTTTTCTGAAAAAAAAATCCCCCGAAAACCTATTTTTCGGCCTCGAGTGGCGTAACCCCTTTACTGAGTTACTGATGATAACGCAACGATAATTCAGTATAATTCAGCCGCCCGTATCGGCACAGGTTTTCGCCAGTTTCCCTGTGCCCTCCATACGTTGTCGATTAAAAAAAAGGCTGGTCTAATTTGTTCCTATCGTAATTATTTCTCGAAGCAAAGGTTACAGGAGGGCACATCTAATTAGACTCGACAACCCGATGTAAGCAGGCAACATCAATGAATAGGTATATCGAGGTATAGTCAGATCTTGTTGCCTTTCCAATGATCTCTGTAACAAGAGTGTGTCCATGTGGTGCGCATGTACACGAATCTGTCGAAGGCAGAAAATGCGAAAGAAATTCGCTTTCGTCGACGCTGTTGGGTCGTCGCTCCAGCGTTGTCTGTCTGATAAAATATTCACGGGTCGTTGATGACTAGTCTCCTTGTTTTTTTTTTTTTTTTTCACGGATAAGACCCGGCCGCGTTGCATTGTTGCTCATTTTGTCGGTCTCGATCTGTCTTTTTTTCCTGCTCTCTGACGCTTTCTCTCTTCGCCCTCCCTAACTTCCTATTCTCCTATTTTACCGCCCTCGATGCGATTTTGCACGAAGATCTCGAGGATATCCATACTGAAATGATCGATATAAAAAAAAACGATAATAATGATTTCGGGAGAGAGACGAATTATTTGGAAGCACTGGAGTGAATCGGATTGGGAACAAAAGATGGAAACAAAAGACCTTGCCATGACGTTGAAGTTTGCATCGCTGGAATGCAACGATATTTTTATTTATTTTTGATTTCTTTATTATTATCATTATCCGGAGCATTTTTGCAAAATAAGGTCGTAGATTTCTAACAAGAATGTGTAGAAACGTTTGAACGACTTTCGGAGCCTTAATTGCATGGCCAACAAAAAATTTGCGTAATCGAGAAGAGCTAATTCTCGTTGCATTGCAACCATGGAAACATTAACGTCATACGTTGCCAATGATACTAATAACAGTTTAGATAGTATTAAAGTTTGCATCGTTGGAATGCAACGATAAATATATTTTTCGTAATGCCATATTTGTTTGGCATATTCAGGCTTTGAAAATGCTTTGGAAATTTTTGAGGATTCTCATTAAAAATCTGTATCCAAAAGCTGCAAAAAACAATTTGGTTAATAATGAAAGTAAAAAACAAAGAAAATCAGAAAGAAATTCAAATGAAAAGTTCCAAAAAAAATAAATTCACATCGAAGGATTTCAAAGAAAAAATCAAGGAAAATAAGAAAGAATAATCAGGTTCGAGTGTTATTACTATTGATGGTGCTACAAATGTACTGAAGAAAGTGATTGAGTGTAATAAGAGGTTTCACTCGCCATTTTTTTATTTCTCTCTTTAAATACGTGGCATTGAGTCAACGATCGCACTGGGTCATAACAGAGTCTCGGTCGAATCCGCTGATAACAGGCGCCGCGGTCTTATCACCGATCACTCACATCCAAAACTCCGCGGTCTACGCTCCCGTTTTTGGCCACTTTTTTTATACCGTAGTTCCGTTTGCGCCTAAACACGCTTGCAATTCTACCACGATGCGTACACGCATCTGCATAATTTATGAATCGTTCTCTATTTGATTCATTCGTCAATGCCCTCGCCTTGTCCCATTGATAATTTCATTTTTCATCATGGAGATTCACCCGCTCCGTTGAGGTTTCGGTTCATCGAATCCAACTGGAACGCAATTATCCGAATATGAAAAAAAAATATACAGGGTGTCCCAGAACTCAACGTCAAGCCGAAACGGGGTGACAGGATTGATTGTAACCATCATGAGAAAAATCAGAAAAAAATCTATTTTGAAAATTTTAAATTCATAGTTTAACAAAAAACAGTCTTAATTCTAGGAAACTAGGGGCAATTGTGTCATTATTTTTTACTGCGATTCTAGAAATGTTATTTAGGGTTACGGTTCCAAAGTTTAAATGAACAAAAATAATAAAAATTAACCACAATAACCGAAAAATGGTTACAGTTTGACCAAATTTCTAGGTTTTTCTTAAATGCCCAGATTTTTTTTCTGATTTTTCTCATGATGGTTACAATCAATCCTGTCACCCCGTTTCGGCTTGACGTTGAGTTCTGGGACACCCTGTATATGCAATGATGAATTTTCAAGAAAAAAAAAACGTCTAAAATTTTCGATTTCTCTGTGCACTAATTATTGCACGGGAGATTTCGCGCAACGAGCGGTATGATTACCGACTTTATTATGTGGTACACGCGACGAGATTTTACGGCTTGGGTCGAAGCGAGATAATGTGTATACACCAGGATGAAAAAAATAATAATAATTGTACGAGAAAAATGCCAGTGGTTTACGCCACCGCGTTTTTGCCGAAACTCCCGCAGTGAGATTACAAACGAAAAAATTACATTGTAACCACAAACATGTGTACAACATGCTGGGAAAAAATTAATTTATTCCAACCAATGTGTAACTAGAAAAAAATTCATCATTCTGACCCTTCAAATTCGGCTTCCAGAGAGGGATACCCCGTTAAGGGGCTAGACCAGTGTGACGCTTTAAAAAAATCGATTTTTTATATTTCGCTTTTTTTCGACAGTTCATACTGTCAAGAATATCATTATCATTAATTTCATTTATATCAATATCATTTTATCTTGCAAAAATCGATAGTTAAATCTTAAAACGCGTTTTTCTCGAAATGAGATTTTTCAAATTCACTGATATTGTAACTCAAAGAGCAATTATCCGATTCACTTGAAATTTGAACTAAGTACTCTTGAATATATTTACTCTACAATGACGTAGGATATTTTTGATTGGATGAAAATTGACGATTTTGCATTGAAAAAAATCGACCATTTTATAGGTAAGAAAACATACGCTTTTTCATAACTACGCCATTTTGTTAGATTTTGCTATTTTTCGAAAATCCTACGTCATTGTACAGGCAATATCTTTCAGTTTAACGACATTTTTTCCTGTTTCGGTTTCAGCTACTCAATCAGCCGGAATCATGTCAGCAGTGGAGGAACTTTTTTTTGGCGCCTCCGAAGGCAGCGCATAAGTCGCTTGGATCTCAATATTTTTATATGAAAAATTTATGTAATAAAGCTGAAATATAGCCAAATATATTCTTAATTTTCCGTAACATTTAATCGAGTACTTTTCTTCCGAAAAATTCCCGAAAATCTCCCAAATTTTCAGCGTTCACACTGGTATAGCCCCTTAATGCTACAGCTGGTCTGTAAATAAATAATCAAATTACCCTGATGAATTAATCCTTTGCCCTCCCGTAGCTGAAGCGCCATATATTTTTTTAATATTATTATGTTTATGATATAATATTATAGAAACATAATTCATTACGTTCACGTATGGAAACGACAAAATGATGGATACATTGACCGGACTAGCCCACCTCAATTCGAACGAACGCCTCTATTCTGATTCTATTTCGATGTCGGCGAATTGTGAAATTTATTATTTATACATATTCACAATTCCGAATAATACGTTTGTACGGGCGATAAACAGAACGTTATTCCGATAAAATGAGATATCTTTTCGTTGGATTCGTCATTGATTTGTTTCGTCAGTGATAACACGATGATTATCCACGGTAGAAATGTTTATATGACGAAGTTTGCATTGTTGGAAAATAATGATTTCATTTATTTCTTTATTTGTATTATCATCCAAAATCTTTTTTTTTTATTTTTAGGTCTTGAATCTCTATCGAGAATATCTAAAAATGGACATGTGACTTTTATAGTCTGAATCGACCAAAATAACATTTTATAAATTGGAAAGAATTAATTTCCGTTGCGTTACAACGATGCAAACTTCAACCTCACTTGTTTATTCTCTGGTGACTCGAATCACGTTGAAATAGTGGCTCTTTCGACCTGGCGTCAATTCAATTGTTCAATCAATTTCACGTATAAACCTTTTCTCGTTCGTATTTCGATCCCTGTGAGATTTAACAGAACCAATGAGATGAGGTTTTCATCGTTGAAGAGCAATAAAAAGTCGTCTCAATTTTGTCCATCATTTTTATTTTCATTATTATTGAAAAAATTTGCTTATGCAGATTGTTATTCAAAGTCCATCTTACACATTATCAATTTCTAATAATGACTCTGAAGTACCGTTCGGGTGGTTTTCGTATCCTAAATGTACCATTAAAAAAATATATTTTCGTTGCATGCGAACGACGTATACTTTCATCATATAGACAAACGAGTCTTTTTGAGTCTGAAGTAATGCAGATAAATATCACAATGTATACTGGAATAATTGACAGGTTTCGCGATAATGACGATGGAAATGATACCCCCGATAAAAATAAAAAGAAATTTTAAAAAACGCAATATTCGTCACGGATGGTATATTTAGTGCTGACGTAAAACCTCTCGAAGACTACGGGAGCAAGTTCGTACCACGTGGTAAATTTGTACCTACTCGGCGATTTTTCCCGACCACGAACGATAACGGAGCAGCTTTTCCTATCTACAACGTCCTATCTATGACATATATATTCCTATCTTCCGTTGGTACACTTATATCTGGCCACAATTCGACACATTGGGACAATTTGACCCGGATGGTACCTTATCCATCTACCATTACCAACCATTCGGTCGGTTTAATTTTTTTTAAAAGGCCTTTAGGCCACTCTAGAGGCCCAAAAATAGGCTTTTTGGGGATTTTTTTTTCCAGAAAAACTACAAAATAAATCGAGATTACAAAAACGGGTGTCTATCATACATATCAGTGACTGTATACAATAATTTTTTTGAAGCGATTAATTTCAAAATGGCGGCTGTGCAGCGTTTATCTGAAAACTGCATTTTTTAAGTTGGCCGGAACCATAACGCAGACAATTTTCAACCGATTCACTTGAAATGTTGAATATGTCTTGAAATATACATTGCCTATGGAAAATTACAAAAAAATTACAAAAGTAGTCATTTTCGTTGTATTTCAAGTGCAAACTTTAAAACCATAAACATTCTAGACGTACATACAAAATTTCGATCGCTGTCAAAAACGTGACAAATGGAACCAAATGATCGTGTTGAAGATTTCATCGTTGTAAAGCAACGGAAATCAGTTTTTTTTTTCAATTGATAAACTTTCTTTTTTACCGATCCAGACTGTGAAAATCACTCGTACGTTTTTATGTACCCTCGTTAGAGATTCACGACGTCAATTTGAAAAAAAAGAGATTTTACATGATAAGAAAAATGAATAAATAACAAAAAAAAAGTTACATTCGAAAGATGCGAGGTTCAATGTCATACCAAATAGGATAAAATAATATTTTTTTACTTTCCTCTGTTACTTTCCTAGACGGTAAAAATTCGTGAAAAAGAACCTAGAATGCGCTAAGTTGGCAAGGAGCCGAAAAGTGTAAATGGCGTTGAAGTTTGCATCGTCGGATCGATCGAAAATGATTTTCTCTTGATATCCAAAAAAAATGTTGACAGATTCGACTTAAGAAAATCACTTAAGGCGGCCCTCTAGTTGCTTGGGTCGAAAAAATCGATTTTTTTTCATAAATCACATCTACAACATGTGTAGAAAATGTGTGCCAAAGGATTTTTCGATATTCGAAGTGGTTCACAAGTTACGGCCCTGGAACGGAGCAGGTATACGGAGCAGGTATACTTTCAAATGCGTTTTTCCCGAAACACCATTTTTCGAAACGGTGACCACGATATTTCAGAAACTACTGCACCGATCTTGTTCAAATTTATATAGCATCTTTTATATGTTATAAGCCAGCGATTGAACTAGGATTATCATGATTGCTTCGATAGTTTTTTTTGTACGAGCGAAAACCTTAAGAAAAAATGAGTAAAAAATAGAATGTAATTTTCAAAAGTGTATAAAAAAGTCAATTTTTGTAATTTAGAATTCACTCTAGTTCAATCGCTAGTCTTAAATATGAAGATTAAAATGCCGTTTGGTTTTTTGATTTCAGATAAGCAGAACAGCCGCAATCTTGGTCACCGTCAAGCACCTCTTTTACTTGATGTCTTCCTGTCGGCCACTATAACGTTTATTCTATTATTTATTTTGACTTCAAAAAATTTGTAAAGCTTATTTAAATGTTAATAAAGATTATGCAAAAACAATGAGATTGATTATTTCGATGATTTGCCCGTAAAAAATTATTGAAAAAGCCGTAAAAAAACAGCCGAGAAACTAGAGGACCGCGTTAAGGGGCGCCGGACCCTGAAATTCTTAAAATTGACGACGTTACACCTATTTTAGTGGAACAGTGTGCGTCGGGTTAAGGACGATTCGCGTGTAACGAAAGCGGACATCAAAGCGTAAGAATACTCAAAAGAGGCCCGAACTACCCGCAGATTGCATACATTAGGTGTGCAACACGATCTCGATTATGAGGAAGGACAGTTATATGGTGCCGGAATCGCGGACTAGCGGTAAAACGGCAATATTTCACAAGATCGTGTAAAATATGTACGAAAACTTTGAACGCAATTATCTCGAAATTACATATCTTCACACGGCGGGATTGATATCTTGAGTAACTTTCACACTATTGGCTTGAATATGCACAGTTAGCGTTCCAACAGTAGTCATTTTCGGTTCACGATCGCATTTTTTAATTGGATGAACCATTTTAATAACAATGACTTCAGCACGCTGTTTTTCAAGAGGAAAATGAGGTTTTCTTTGGAGAAGCTGTCATTTTTCGTATTGTTCGAAATTTCGAACAGTGGATCGCGAACCCATAGCCAGTTGAATATATTTGAACAATTTTTCGTTTTGTTTTCGTTTCAGATTACATCTGAGCCTGATAGAGATCCCGCCGTTTCGGGCCTCGCCGCTGGAGGACTGCAACGCCAACTGCAGCACCACGAACACTTTGAAAGATTTTCTTCCGAAAAAATTACATTGTAACCACAAACATGTGTACAACATGCTGGCAAAAAATTAATTTATTCCAACCGGGGAAAAAAATTCTGGAAAAAAAATTCATTGGATCTGGAAAAAAAAGTTACTGGAAAAAAATGCATCATTCTCACCCCTAAAATTGGGCCTCCAGAGCGGGATACCCCGTTAAACATTTTTTAGGATTCTTATTTAGCGATCCACAACAAATTCCCAAAATATTGTTTTGGATCATGATGAAATGAGAAATTGCAAAGCATCTTCGTTGCATGCCAGTGCAGAGGGACAGCGACCCAGGTAGGAAATTAAAAGGCTGACGATGGAAACAAGCTTGTGCGAACCTTGTTCCACCGAGCCTGAGTGAGACAGACCTGGCCCAGGTTTCATTTCATTATTTGGAGCAGCCTGGAACCAAGACTGGCTGCTTAGCCCAAACTCAGGGTTATTTTAAGCTTTATTCAGCCGGTGAATTTTGAGGCTGAAAAATCGAGGGTGAATGCAGGCTTGTTTCAGGTTGTGATAAAATAAAATAAGTTTAAAATAATATTTTTTCTGTACTGTTATGAAAAAAAAATTTAGCAATAAATTTGTCGGGTGCGATGGCACGAAAAACGAAAGCGAAGGACGCAGCTCAGAACATTTAAACATATGCTCTTATCGATATTTATGAGGTACACAAAAAAGTATATACGAAAATAAAAGTACGCAATAAAATAAAGTATTGTTTTTTAAAATATTTTTTATATATATTTTGTAACAAATAATATAACACATAATAAATATATATATTAAATCAAATGAATTCTTTACAGATTTATTAAATTTACCCCAATGTAGAATATAGAAAACTAAAAACAGGCCTCATATAGCCTCGGGAAGAGTTTGGGAAACGCCTGGTCATAAATGCTCGTGAAGGCTTCATTAAGGCTCGTTTTGAGCCTTGTTGTTTCGTCGTTTCAGGCTTAGTACAGGCTTTTCTACCAGCCTTTGGTCAAGCCTGTGTGCAAGAGCCTGAAACCGCGTTATCATTCAGAGGTTCAGCTAGGCCTGAAATCAGGCTGGTGCTCAGCCTGAATTAAAAAATGTGAGCCTTGTTTCAGAGCTTGGCGAGCCCTTTTTTCATCGTCAATTCCTACCTGGGGAGTGCGGAGGACTCGATTTCGGAGTAAGAAATTTCGAAAAACTAGCTGATTTTTTCAGGGTCCAGAGGCTTCGTCAGACGGAGAAGGGAATTTCGAAGTACGTATCGAGCGCGTGGCCGAAATTCGTAATAATATATACAAGTGAACGAGTCGGCGTCCTTGCTGCATTTTACGAGCTGCGCGTCCCGCTGCACAAACCGCGGAGAGTCACGCGTCCGTGGTGCCCGCTGCAGGTACTTGCGAGCCGGGCGAGGAGGCGGGAGGAAAGCGAAGAAGAAGCGAAATCGAGAGGGAATGAAAGAGCGAGAGGTAAAAAAGCTTTTCCAGGCCATAAAAAGTGTGGCCTGCTAATAACTTATCGCGACAAGTCTTGTCGGCCTCCTCTCCTATGCAACTATTATGATCGCGTGCAGTCGCGCCCCTTTTCTGTAACACCCCCGTGCCTGAACAGCGTTCGCAGTAGACGAGAGGAGAGCCGACGATAACGCCGAGCGGAATGAACGAGCAATCGCAGAAAGAAAAAAATGCATAGTGATAACGATAATTGTCGATCTCAGGTCTGGCGAATTCATTTAAATGACGTTGGAGCTTGCATCGTAGAAAACTATTTTTTTTTTGTTCTTTTAAAAAAATCATTAACCAAAGACTTTTTCCGCAAATTGAGGTCGTGAATTTCGAACAAGAATACATAGAAACGTTTGAGCGATTTTTACAGTGTAAATCGAGCAAAAAAAAATATTATTAACTCTTCGATGACACACTTTTATTTGGCCGCGATTTTGACACACTGGGTCAATTTTCCCCGGACGAATTTGAAACAGAATACTCACTTGCCCAAAATTGAAAGTTTCGAATAATTTTTTGCCACAATTAAATTTTATATTTTCCGAATTTTAATTATACAGATATATTAAGAAATGTTTAAAGTGTATTCCGGATTTTTTGGCAAAATATGAGTGTCAAGGAACGGTTAAAAAAACATCGGTCGGTTTTTATTTTTAAAAATCTGGAATACGCTCGTAACACTTTTTAATGTGTTCGCATTATCGAAATTCCGAAAATATAAAACTGTGTTGTAAAGAAATTATTGAAAATTTACAATTTTTGAAAAGTCAGCATTTTATTTAAAATTCATCCGGATCGAAATGATTCATCCGGGTCGACCCAAACAAACCCAGTGTGTCAACGTAGAGTTAAAAAGAATTCATTATCGCTGTATTCCAACAATGCAAACTTCAACGTTATTTAATTTAAATGTCATGTACGAAAATAATTAGCAATTATAAATAACTTGAAGGAATTAATTTCGTCGTAGGATTTCCATCGTGGAAGTGCAGCAGTGTTGCGGTACTTCAGTCAGCTCTTTGAGTATCGACTTTTATAGCATTTCGTTTTCTCAACTGTTCCACAAAACAACGAGAAACTTTGCATCGTTTGTATGCATCAATTCTTTCGCATTTCCATCGGTCACGTTCTCCAGTAAGAAAATCCTCGCCAGGACGAAAAGTCGTCCAGTACGAGCAGATTTTTTCGAATAGTCTTTTTTGTCTATTGCCCTATTGTTTATCTATTTAACTTTGACACTTTCGCTTTCCCAATAGAGTGCAATTAAAATTTGGCAATTTCATCGAAACTTGTCTACGACAATTTTTTTAAAACAAATCGTTCGTAATTGTTCGTGCATTTAATGACGTTGAAGTTTGTATCGTTGGAATGCAACGAAAATGATTTTTGTTTTGTTTCGAAAATTTCCTTTGGCAGATTAACGCTACGAAATCACGAAAACATTTTTTAGAGTGCTTATTTACCAATTTACGAGAAATCTGCAAAATATGATGTTGGATAAGAATGAAAATAAGAAATTAATAAGCATTTTCGTTGCGTTCCAACGATGCAAACTTCAGCCCCATATTTTTGGTTTGTTTGGGTTTGTTTGGTGTTGAAGTTTGCATCGTAGGAATGCACCGAATTTTTTTTTAAATTTCTTATTTTCATTATCTTCCAAAATCGTTTCTCCAGATTTGCTGATCGCTAAATAAAAATCCCAATAATGTTTGCGTGATTTTCGCAGCTTAAATGTGCCGAAGAAAATCGGCGAAAAAACAATTATTTTCGTCGCATTCCAACGATGCAAACTTCAATGTGATATTTTCCAATAATTCTCTAATCAAGTACTTAGAGGCGAATTTCTCTGACGTTGAAGTTTGCATCATTGGAATGCAATAATAATTCTTTTATTTCTTTAATTTTATCATTACGCAAAGCTTTTTTTTGCAAATTGAGGTCGTGAATTGTTAATAAGAAAACGTAGAATCGTTTGAGAGCTTATCATAACCTGAATCAGCCAAAAAAGAGTTTGAGCACTTAAGAAAAATTAATTTTCTTTGCATTCCAACGAAGCAAACTTAAACATTGCGAATTTGTGTACTATTTAACTGTCTCGCTGCGATCGGGATCAGACGAAATTTCGTAATGTATTTAATATTATTATCATTATTATTATTATTATGTTTATAATATTGAATGACTGCATAACGAATGCATATTACTCACAAGTTGTACAACGAATAATTATCGTGACAATTTACTACATTCGCACTTCGATTTATCAATGGCTTCGCATAAGTGTAGGTGTGTAGTTGACGTAATTCGGTTTAGTGTTACGTCGTGATACCCTGGACTTGTATTTACTCGTGATCAGAGTTCGAAAAAAAAATCTAAGTAGTATCAGTCTTATCATGATTTTCCAGCGTCGTAGGCAAGTATATATCGATATAAATATATACACACGCAAACATATTTATATGCGTGCGCATGTATTCACGCACAATCACAAACATATGTATATATGTATACGGTATTATCGTACTGCATAAAACGATAACAGGCTTTCTTCGAAGAGCGACTGGTATCAACGCGATTATACGCGAAATGAAGTAGTAAAAACAAAAATCCCAGAGTTCTAGGGGAATAAGTTAGGAATTAAAGGAAAAAAAAAGTGCATTTTTTTCCCTTAAATCAGCCATGCACTATTCAATATCTTTTTTTTTGCGTGAAAAGAAAAGTAAAGATTAAACGCAGCGCATTAATGGGTTTGAAGTTTGCATCGTTGGAATGCAATGAAAATAATTATTTTTTAATTGCTCGAATTTATTTTGGCGTATATTCTTTAGAGAAATTCTTAAATCATTTTTAAGTCGCTTATTTAGAGACCTAGAATTAAAATCTGCGAAAAGAGTTTTTGCAAAATAACAAAAGTGAGGAAATAACAATAAAAAAAGAGAATTTTTAAAATAAAAAAAAGAATTGCAACGATGCAAACTTCAAGACCATGCGCATATTGGTGCGAAATTTTTAATGAAATTCCTCGTTTCTGCAGCCTTTTCATGAGGTTGAAGTGTGCAACGTTGGAATGCAAGGAAAATGAATATTTCTGAATTCATTTAATTCCTTTTTGGCATATTTTCCCTACAAAAATCCCTCAACCATTTTTAAAGATATTTATTTAGCCTTTTTCAATATAAATCTATTTTTTTTAATGTTCTATAATAATAAAATAAGGAAAGTAAAATGTAAAAATGGAACTTTCGTTGGGTTCCGACGATGCAAACTTCAACACCATGGATTTTTACGATGTCGAAGTTTGCATCGAGTGCAACGTATATTCTGTTTTTTTTTTTTAATTTCATTTCTTTATTTTCAATATTGTCCGTAATCGTATCTTGAAAATTTGGTCTGTAAATTTCTGACAAGAATCCTGAAATCCGTTCGAAAGATTTTCTTAACCCAAATTTGTCGGGAACAAAAATTGGTCTCCCAAAATTTCGATTCCGTTCCAACGATGCAAACTTCGGTATCGCGCATTGTCTCCGTTCGCATACCTTAAAAATAGGTAAATTTTGTCGCAAAGGTTTTGGACGGCCTCCAAAAAAATTGTGAATGTTTTTGAGGTACTTTAACGTTGAATGTTAATGAAGAATTGTGCGGTTGATCCAAATTTGCAAATATTATCGAATGAGCCCCGGGGCGAATCGTGATAAAAATAATCTGACGGAAAAACCATATTTCGAACATTGAGCCGAAATCAATGTATGAGCGAGGCAAATTGAAAAATAAATATTTTGAAATTGACAATTACAATGGTCAAACTTTCGTTGAAAACTTCATTATTTTCCCATTCGTGCCCCGGGCACACAAATTCACCTGCAACAATTTAATATGGAAAATATGCAGTGATAACAATAATGGTTATTATAATTATCGTTGCATACCTCACCATTATTATTATTATTGCTATTTTTGTTATTATTGTTGTTGTTGTTTTTTGTTGTCTCTACTATTGTTATTATCATCGTTATTATTATTATGAATTTAATATAAAGTTTTGCTATGAAAAATATGCAACGATAGCAATAATCATGATGATTATATAATAATATAATCATTATTATTGTTATAAAAATAATAATAGGATTTGGTATTATCAGTTCCTTATCCTTATTATTATTATAGCAAACAGTTCAACAAATTGCCAATAATAATAATACGAAATTAAACGAGCTATTCTCGGTGGCTTTAAAAGTGGACAAATAACAATCTGTGCCAACAGACGAAGCAAACAAGCCGCATGAACCAAATGCTCTTGAAGTTTGCATCGTTGGAATACAACGAAATTTTTTTTTCATATTTTTATTTCCTCAGCATCATTTTTTAAAAACTTTTTTTATCAATTCAGATTATAGATCTCTGTACAAGAGAATTAAAAAATTATTGAAGGATTTTCGTAGCTAAGATCTGCCAAAAGAAATTTGAGCAAATAAAAGAATCGCAATTTTCGTTGCGTCCTAACGACGCAAATTTGTCAACATCTTTAAAACAACAATCAACAACATCGATTAAACCAATGGGAACTTATATCGCATTGAAAAAATTACGTTGAAGTTTGCATCCTTAGAACGCAACAAAAATCAATTGTTATCAATTTTCCAGATTGTTTTTTGGCGGTAAAAATCACTCAAACGTTTTTAAGTATTCTTATTAGAGATCTGCGACCACAATTTGCAAAAAAAAAGAAGACTTCGGAAAAGCATGAAAATAAAGAAATGAAAAATCAACAATACATCGTTGTATTCCGACGATGCAAACGTCAACGTCGTTTAAAAAATGCCTAGGGTTCCTAATTTTGAGGTGGGGACGCATCAGGAGTATGAACAAATGAATAATATGTAAGACATTAAGTAAGTAAGTAAGTAAGTAAGTAAGTAAGTAAGTAAGTAAGTAAGTAAGTAAGTAAGATAATTATATACAAGGAAACGAAGAAAAAAATGAAAACGCACGAAGTTAAAACGAAAAAAGGGTCTACCTGTGTGTACGTACGTTTTACGGATACATATGCAATTAGATCGGACGAAGCGCACGGAGGTATAACCGTAAGACATTTATTCATGCGATATACGCGTATATGGAGTAGATGCTCGTATATGGGTACCTTTACACGCTTTACCGGAAGCTATGAAATCTCAGTTTACGCGCCCTCGAGCCAAAGGGAGAGAAAACCAAACTCCGAATATGGAACGAAACGATAAAACGCGAAGCTCTTACTTCGCGTGACACTTGAGGGGAAACAGAAATGTCTATGATGCAACGGAGTAAGTGACTTTCCTAATTTTGCATCGAACAGTCCTCACAATCAGTCAAATCAGGGGTCCCATATCACTTGATAAAAATTGCTGACTCAAGGGGTTAGGCTACTGTGAAAATGACGAAAACTCGTTCGTCGCTTCCCAGGTAGGAAATTAAAAGGCTGACGATGGAAACAAGCTTGTGCGAGCCTTGTTTCACTGAGCCTGAGTGAGACAGACCTGGCCCAGGTTTCATTGCATCGTTTGGAGCAGCCTGGAACCAAGACTGGCTGCTTAGCCTAAACTCAGGGTTATTTCAAGCTTTATTCAGCCGGTGAATTTTGAGGCTGAAAAATCAAGGCTGGATGCAGGCTTATTTCAGGTTGTGATAAAATAAAATAAGTTTAAAATAATATTTTTTCTGCACTTTTATGAAAAAAAAATTTAGCAATAAATTTGTCGGGTGCGAAGGCACGAAAAACGAAAGCGAAGGAGGCAGCTCAGAACATTTAAACATATGCTCTTATCGATATTTATGAGGTACACAAAAAAGTGTATACGAAAATAAAAGTACGCAATAAAATAAAGTATTGTTTTTTAAAATATTTTTTATATATATTTTGTAACAAATAATATAACAAATAATAAATATATATAATAAATCAAATGAATTCTTTACAAATTTATTAAATTTACCCCAATGTCGAATATAGAAAACTAAAAACAGGCCTCATATAGCCTCGGGAAGAGTTTGGGAAAAGCCTGGTCATAAATGCTCGTGAAGGCTTCATTAAGGCTCGTTTTGAGCCTTGTTGTTTCGTCGTTTCAGGCTTAGTACAGGCTTTTCTACCAGCCTTTGGTCAAGCCTGTGTGCAAGAGCCTGAAACCGCGTTATCATTCAGAGGTTCAGCTAGGCCTGAAATCAGGCTGGTGCTCAGCCTGAATTAAAAAATGTGAGCCTTGTTTTAGAGCTTGGCGAGCCCTTTTTTCATCGTCAATTCCTACCTGGGTTGAGGCACTTCAAATTAAAGAGGAAGATCCAACAATGATGTTGAAGTTCGCATCCTTGGACTGAACCGAAATATAACTTTTCTTTAATTGCTCACATTTTCTTTTGCTGACTTATAGTACAAAACACACTAAAATGATTTTTCCTATCTTTAGTAGAGATCTACGAGCTTAATTAATCGAAAAAAATTGTTCTCCGTTGCATTCCAACCACGCAAACTTCAACGCCATGGCCCAACATATGGTGCCGGAATCGCAGATCGAAGGTACATTCAATATTACGACGATAGAACTGCTAGTTAAACATAAGCTTGAAGTTTGCATCGTTGGAACGCAACGGAAATTAATTCTTTTGCAGTGATAAAATTTCTCTTTGGTCGATTTAGGCTAGGAAAAATCATTCGAATGTTCATACATATCTTTATTACAAATTTACGATATCAAGTTGCAAAAAAAAACGGTTTCGAATAATAAGAAAAATGGAGAAATAAACAAAAATCGTTGCATTCCAACGACGCAAATTTCAACGTCATAGACTTTAACCACATTTTTCTCAAAACTATGTTTTTCAGAACGGTGTACACGATTTCGCGACGTGCAATCAAGGGATTGACTTGACATTTGGTACACTCATTCAGTGTAATAATAGTTTAGTCTTGACCGACGTTTTTCTTATTAATATTTTTTAAAAATTAGTTATTGACAATAATGACGCCACTTTTCCTCGAAGAATGAAAAAAGCGATTCACAATTTTTTTCTGATGATTGAAGCAAGATAACAAAAGGTAGCTCGGTCAAGTCTTAGCCAACATTATCTATTTTGAGAAAAAAATTGGTTCTTTCGTTTCAGCTCAACCAGGAGGCCAAAATCAAGTACACCGTTGAGCCCCTCACGTTCGAAGATCCTTCCCGAGATTCTTTACAACTTCTTTAATTACGAATATTTTTTAATTAAATTTGTATACACAAAAAATGTCCAAACGATTTTTCAATCGTCTTACTTATTTCTTCGAAATTAATTTTACTGAATAACCCTCATTTTCGATAAAGTTTGCATCGTTGGAACGCAACGAAAGTTAATTAATTATCTATTGCTCACCATTTTTTGCCCATTTGGGTTGCGAAAATCACCGAAACGGATTTTTTTAATTCTCGTTAGAGATACGCGACATTAATGGACAAAACGATGATTATTTATGATAAAAACGAAGAAATTAAAAGCAAAAAAAATGACTTCGGTTGCGTTCATTGCAAACTTCAACGCCATCATTGTCGAGACGTCGCAGTAGCCTACCCGTGTGAATCTTTGTATGTATTATTTATAAACAAGACATAATAATAATATAAAACATAATATAGTAAAAAATACATTATAAATATTTATTATTAATCATGTCGTTGAAGTTTGCATCTTTGGCATGCAACAAAAATTCTTTCCACGTTCCTATTTTTCATAATTATCCAAAACAATATTGCGGAACTTTATTGAAATCGCTGAATAAGAATTCTAAAAAATGTTTGCGTGACTTTCATAAATCGAATCTGTCCGAGAAAATTTGGCAAATTAAGAGAAAATCATTTTCGTTGCAATGCAACGATGCAAACTTCAACGGCGTAATTTATTGCCGTTTTGGATCCGTGGAACGTCGTTTTATTCACAATTTTGAATTATCTGAAATAGAAAAATTAAAGTGTACGACGCATACGCGGAAAATTGCACTTCAATTTGACGAAATTGCAGTTTCGTCATTTCGTTCGAAGAAATACGTTTTTGAAAAAAAAAAAAAAAAAAAAACATATCCGCGAGTCATTTGGCCTATTTTTGTTTCAACTTTATAATGAGTTTTTCGCGAAACTTTCGGCACGACTAGCGGGAAAGAAATTGGAAGAGGGAAACTCGATTTGCGATTCGAGGGACTTTTCATTGCGGCGTCTATTTGCCGGCTAAAAGACGACGAGCTCAAGGACGAAAGTCCGTGATTTCCGTACAGAGAGAGAGACGCAGAAGGTAAAAAGTAGCGCGGCAATGAAAATAAAAAAGACCGGTCCTACCTTCAGTTGTAAAGCGATCGTGATTTTCTCCCTTGACGCGTCTTTTTCATCCGGAAAGTGAAGAAAATCCTTTTTTTTCGTCCTGTTTCTCGCGAACGAGCACGCTGATCCGATGAATCGTAAACTCCTCTCGTTTTCTTCTTCCTCTTCGTTTATTTATCTCCTCGCACTTTTTCACAATTTCCGGGCGCACGTTAACAGATATGGGGCGCGCGCACGGTTGTCGCGACAGGAGAAAAAAAAGCACACTCTTTTTGTTACGTCCGGACTCGTTCTTCGATTATCCTCGAAGCACCTCGAATGTCCTTTGCCCCCTTTTCCTGCTCTTCCTTGCTTCGTTAAGCGCGATTTTTCTCTCCCTCGCCCATCCTCACCCGAACGCTTTCATTTCTTCGCTCGCCCCATTGACGAAACTGTAAGTTCGTCGCAAAACACGAGGGATTACACACGTGGAACGTGTTTGAACGTATATACGTATTCGTACATTCGCGCGTGTTTACGAAGATTGGGAAATGGGATGGAGAACGAAAGCGAACGAAATTCAAGAGAATTCTTTTCGTCGCTACGAAAAATGTCTGTGGCACGGAAGTTTGCTTTTTTCGAATGCAACGAAAATGGATACCTTTCGTATTGCCTTTTTTAAGCAACTTTAAGGCTACGAAATTGGCTAAAATCTTTTTAAGAATCCTTGAAACTTATAACCAAAAGTTGAATTTCTTTTTTTAGAAAATAGTCAAAATAAAGAAATTTAAAAAATGTAAAAAAATTTACGTCGCATTTCAACGATGCAAATATCAACACCATAAATGTCTACTGCCCTCTATGGGGTTAGTAGTCCAGTGAAGAGACAAAAACCCAGCACTTTTAGCGTAGTATTCGAATTTTTTACTGAAGTTAAATGGTTGCATAGTGAAAGTCACCTCAATGAAATATTGCCCCTCAACTCGCCCCAACCCTACGAAATAGGGGTTGAAAACTTAAAAATCGTCGTATCTCGATAATTAATGACCCGATCAAAAAATGCTTCAAACAAAAGTTGTTTGGAATAATAAATTGCGTATGAAGTTATCTGACGTCCCACCCCCTATCCCCTATCGGCCTACCCCGAATTTTCTAATCGTTTTTGTGCCGCTATTTTCAAAGATAGGGAGTGGACGTCGGACAACTTTATGCGTATTTTATTATTCCAAACAACTTTTGTTTGAGACATTTTTTGATCGGGCTATTAAGTATCGAGGTACGGCGATTTTTAAGTTTTCAACCCCTATTTATTAGAGTTGGGGCGAGTTGAGGGGAAAAATTTCATTGGGGTTACCTTCAGTATGCAACCATCTAGCTTCAGTAAAAAATTCTTATTTTACGCTAAAAATGCAGGTTTTTCGTCTCTTTTACTGGACTATAGGCATGATGTTGAAGTTTGCATCGTTTGAATGCAACGATCTTCTTTTGTTCATTTTCCATTTCTTTATTTTTATGCTCATCTTCTTTCCTCCAAATCGAGATCGTAAATGTCTAATAATAATACGTGAAACGTGTGAGCGATTTTCGCAGCCGAAAAATTCAAATAATCAAAATAACGGATTTTCGTTGCGTTCCAACGATGCAAACTTCATCATGGTCAGGCTACTGTGAAAATGACGAATACTCGTTCGTCGCTTGAGGCAACTCAAATTGAAGACGAAGGTCCAACATATCGCTCATCCTCTAAAGAACTGTCACAACACAGAAAAATCGTTTGTCGCGATTGGCTACGTATTATTTATAACCCGCAAAAGGGTTAATAAATTTCACAATAGAGAAAATAATTGCTGGCTAATTTAGATAAATGCTGACGTTACGTTGGCCTCACGAATGTGAAAAAAAATGTTAAAATGCGTATTTCTCAAACGGCGTTTTTGTGTTGACAGTTTTGCAGTGGAAATGGTGCGGGAATCGCGGATTGAAGTGAAACTTGTCTTTCGAAACGGTGTACAGGATTTTTCGACATCTACTGAACGGATTCACTTGAAATTTGATACACTTATTCAGTGTAAACAGCAGTTTAGTCTTAACCGACGTTTTTCTTTGTAACACTTTTTTTATTGGTTATTGACATCGGGGAAAAATAACATGTCATTTTTCCTCGAAAAAACCGGAAAATATTTTTTTTAATGTTATAATTGAAACACCATAACGAAAAAAAGCTCGGTCAAGTCTTAGCCAATATTATCTACTTTGAGAAAAAAAAAACTCTTTTTTTTTCGTTTTGTATCAATTTGATGGCCAAAATAAAGTGCACCGTTAAGCCCCTCACTTTCAAAGGTCCTTCATGAGATTGTTTATAACTTCTTTAATAATTAATATTTTTAACTGAAATTTGGTACATAACTTTCTTAATGTACACACAAATAAATGTCGAAACTATTTTTCAATCATCTTGCTTATTCTTTCAAAATACATTTTTTTTAAATAACCCCGATTTTTGCGTCGTCACAGTTGCCTAACCCCTTAATTTCCCTTTAGCCAATAGCGCATCGTTGGAAGGCACGAAAATACTTTTTTTACATTTTATTTTCCTCACTTCATTGTTATAGAATATTTTTTTTTAGAATTATATTGTAGATCGCTGAATAGTTTTAAAGTATCTTAAAATCAAGTATATTTTAAAGAGATATTTATATTGTAGATCGCCGAATAGTTTTAAGTATCTTTATATAAAGTATATTTTTTAAAGTATCTTTAAAAAATAGTTGACGATTTTTTGTAGGCAAAATCTGCCCGGAGAAATAAAGAAATTCAGAAATATTAATTTTCATTGCATTCCAAGGATGCAAACATCAACCTCATTTTTCCAAGTATCGAAACTAAAGTATCGACAACTCATACGAAAGTGGAGGAAGATAGAAAAAAAATATGTCGAAGCTTGCACCGTTGGAATGCAAGGAGAATTATCTTTCTCATTAATTGCAAAAATCAGCTGATCTAGACTGTGAAATTTCACTCAATTGTTTTTGGGAATTCTCATTAGACCTTTACTACTTCAGTTTCCAATAAAAATTCTTTGAATAAAGACAAACATTTTAAAAAATTAAAAAACATCGTCGCATTCCAAGGCAAACTTCAACATCCCAAAAAACCAAAAAAAAAATCCCTATTCCACGGAAATTGCACGCCGAGTCGATTTTTCACGGAAACTGTCAAACTCCGATAAGATCGTCAAAGAAAACGCGCCGCGGGTGCACACGTCTAAAGCCAGAAGCAAAAAAAAACAATCGGCGCGAGAAATCGTCTGGACGACACTCCGAATGTCGAGGACGCGTGAATTAAAAAAAAAGCGCCAATTCTTTAGATAAGTAAAATTTCCGAAAAATGAGGCTAAAATAATTTTTTTGCTGTTTTCTCAATTATTGGGTTACAAATGACGATATTTAGTCGGGGAAGGTGAAATTCACCCCTTCCTCGTAAAAAGTTATGGGGTTTTGAAGTTCGCAGAAAAACGTGATAAAATAAGGAATTTTTGAACATTTCGACGCCTGAATTGAGTTTGTTTGGGTTTTTGATAAATTCGAAATTGTTATGAACGATTGTTAAAAATATTTTTAATAAAAAATTTCAGCTTGCCTCGACTGAATATCATAATTTATAACCCGATAAATGAGAAAATCGAAAAACAAAAAATTTTGCCTCATTTTTCCGAAAAGTCTTATCTAAAAAATTATCAAAAAAAGCGCCGATTAGAACAAGCATCTACGCGCGGAACGATATCGCGCGACATGCCGATAAAACTCAATTTCACAAGCCGAACTCTTCGATCTCCACTATTCCGCGTAACGTTGATTCGAGCCGAGAGAAAACTTCCATCGAAATCCGATTACAAGCGCGCGTGTTACGCCGTTTGTCTTCAACCCCGTCGATTCGTCCGACGAAAGGAACAACGAAAGCTCTACGAGCGCGGACGATTATTTTCGCGTGTACTGCGCGGCGGCAAACGTTCTTTTCGTTCGTCAGCGCAGCGCGCGCGATACAACAATCAAATGTATCCACCGAGCTTATAAGCCGCAAGGCAAACTCCATCGTCGCGATAAATCATCGCTCGTTATTTTCTCTCTTTCCGCAAAAAAAAAAATACGCCGCTGCGAAAGTTTCGCGTCGCAAATGGACCGAATGCGCGGGTAAACGCGTGGGATCGCGATCACAACAAATCTCCCCCGATTCGAAACAGAAGAAAAAGTCAAAATGGCGCGGCGGAGTGAGGAAACGAAGATGTTTAGGCTTTTGCGCGCACGCGCGAAACCAAAAAATATATATCGATAAACCTACGTATTAACACACACACACACACACGCGCGCGCGCACACGAAAACATGAGTATAATTATGGGTCTCGGGATGCAAAAACGCCGAAAGAGCCCGATCCTCCAGGGTTTCCTGCTCAAGATCCGAGCAGGCACTGACCCCACTGCGAGACGGGAGACGAGAGAATCCCCGCGCTCGCAGAGCCCGGAGGAGTGGTGCGGACGACGAAATAAACCTCGACGACGAGCGCGCGAGCGACACGAGAGAGAGAGAGAGAAAGAGACGGACAGCGACAACGAACTCGCGCGAGCGAAAGAGATACGTGTAGAATAAGAGGGAGGGAGAGGAAGCGCGACAGCGATGAACCGCAAAGAGAGAGAAGTATGGAGTAGCCGTTCAAAGTCGACGGTAAGTGGCTTCGAACGAGATAGAAAGGAGGTGTGCGAGAAAGAGCGAGATAATACTACGTTGCGAGTAACGAGAGGGAAAGAAAGAAAATGAGCGGGGCGGGGGAGGGAGGTGCACACATACACGCGCACACGGAGGAAGCGCGGTGGCGCTGCAAGTGGCCGCGACAGACTGACGTTTCTTCCCTCGTCCCTTTTCGTTGATAATGTATTATGCTTATATATATATACACACACACACAAACACGCATGTCTTGATTGTGAATGTGTGCGTGTATCTGCAGCCGAATGGTCGCCGATAGTATTATTATTTCTTTATTACTCTTATTATTGTGCACCACCGTGATAGGCCGAGGCGAATAATATATGAATATAATCGCGAGTTAGCCCAGCCGCGCTATCACGAGACACCGCGCGCCGACTTGTGGCCCGCTAGCGAATGCGAAACAAACGTCTCTCGCCGAGGCGCGAGACGCGAGCGTCCCGCGTGGTGGGGATAGTCCGCGGGAGGGGGAGAAGCCGCCATCCCCTCCCACGTGCGTCGAGCGTACCTCGCCGCCGTGATTCTCTCGGTAAAGTCGCGCGTGATAAGAAAAAGAAAATACGGCAGGAATTTTACGCGTCCACGCTCGCAGCAGACGACGCGAAAGCCGCCCTCCCTATCCATCTTTTTCGTAACAATCTTCTCATTGGGTTTTTTGTCTTCGTTGCACCCTGAAGAGGCGCGATAGCCGGGAGAATTGTATGCGCTCGAGTTTTTTTGGTCTCTCCAGCCAAACAGGCGGGCCACGGCAAATCGAAGCTCCCGTAATCCTTAGTATTCGGGATGAAAAAAAATCGCTGGAATTATAGACTCGAAGTGACGAGAAGAAAAAAAATTGCGCATCAATAATCCACGGAGTATCTTTTGAGACATGGAGTGTGCCCGACCATAGAATGGGTATAGCTATTATTATGCTATACTTAACGGAATAATGCTCTCGTTGCTCACTCGATGAAAAATCGTTCACGAAACGTACGATTGATCTTTACATTATTATTATTCATAATAATAATTATCTGTACGTCATTATTATTGTAGATAATAATAACGTTTTTTACATTATTATTATTGATAATAATAATGAACTTTACAATGTTATTATTGATAGTAACAATGATATTTACATTGTTGTTATTAATAATAATTATCTGCACATTATTATCATTATTGATAAAAATAACGATATTTGCACTATTGTTACTGTTGATAATAATAATCTTCGCATTGTTATTATTGACAATAATAACGATCTTTACATTTTTATTATCGATGATAACAATGATCTTGACATTATTAATATTGTTAATAATTAGTATAATGATCATTACGTTATTATTGCTGTTGATAAAAATAATTATTTATATATTACTATTATTGTTGATGCTGATGCTGATCTTGGCATTATCGATAATAGTAATGATATTTACATTGTGATTATTATTATGGATCCTTCCATTATTATTAAACATCCTTACATTATTTTCAATATTGATCCGGACATTGTTATTATTATTGTGATTGTACAAACGTTATATTCGTGTTAGATTTCAAGGGTCATAGGTAGGTGGATCGATTTCACTTGGAAGACTCCGTATGTATATGTGAACGTTTCTCGGAGCCTCGTCGCCCTCAACTACCTGCCACCTCACTTTACTCTTGCATCGACGATACACTTCGTGCAACTTCGTTGTGTAGTCTTTCTTTCATGCTCCTATATATATATATATATTCGTGCGTGTGTGCTTGCGTATGTATGTGTGAACTCGCTTAGTCGCCGCCGTTCAGTCGCGGCCGCCGCCACTATCACGCACGTGCCACTCGCGCGCCTGATCTCCTGAGCGAGAAGACTATACCGCTTCGGCGTCATGCATATATGTGTGTGTGTTGTGTATTGCATATATATATCCATATGTGTGTATGTGTGTATGTATGATGTGTGCATACATACATACATACATACATACATACATACATACATACATACATACATACATACATACATACATACATACATACATACATACATACATATATATATATATATATATATATGTGTGTGTGTGTGTGTGTGTGTGTGTGTGTGTGTGTGTGTAAGCCGACCTGATTCTCTATAGGTATATGTAACTCTGGTTCGCCCGAGTATACC